>CM053027.1:284582800-284645300 GCA_028564925.1 Lithobates sylvaticus | reverse complement strand
CTGACAATATCACCGCAAGAAGCTGTTACTTACCTAGAAAAGAATGATATCTGTATTCGATTGTTTATGTAAAAGCAGCAGGCTGGTAGCAGAAATGGAAACATTTTATCTCTGATCTGTTAGGAATTGTATGCATTGTATAGATTTGGCAGAGCCGAGCGCTGGAGCCATAGCAACCGATCAACCAATCACAGATCTTCCTAGAAATTTCAAACTGATGCAGGAGAAATGTTGTGGCAGTTGCAGTTGCCTAGCAACATAACTGATGACCTCACAGTGCAGGTCACATGGCCAATGACACTACAGTTCAGCTGCACCTGAGTTAGCCAGTCAGTCTACGGATTGAAGGCAAGCCTGAAGGTTGGTTTCTATTGAGCTCCAGGAGAAATTAGATTTTTTTGGAGAATGAACCGTATCATTAAAAAAATGTAATCTGTTCCTCAATTAATCATCAAAAGGTACATTTATTATCCATTATATTTAGAAGAATTGCATTGTATCTTCTTATTGGTAAACAATAGATTATATATCCCCCCTATTGGTGACCAGTGGCTTATATTCCACACCATCACTGTGTATCCAAAAAGGATATAAAATGTATTTGTGTGTAGTGCTGTATGATGGAGTAGTTATCAGACTATCACAGCACTGACACATAGGAATGAATAGGGATTACGTCTCATAGTCAACTGGTTAAAGTTTATCTATAGACACAGGTGCACTGTGACGACCAGTTTATGAAGCTGCGATCTGAGTGCTTCACTGGCGATCTGTGTCAGAATTCACAGTCCCTGATTCACCAGCTCAGAGGTGGAGAATCGGGGAGTGAAGAGGGAATGTGGGGGGATCTGAGGAGGAAAGAGGAAGATAATTAACTTCCTTGTGCCTCGTTCAGACCCCCCCAACACTGTAACCATGTCCCCCTATTTTATATATATAGTTAGAGTATATTATATATATATATATATATATATATATATATATATATATATATATATATATATAATGTGTGTGTGTATACATGTATATATTATATAGGGGGACTCTTTATTTTATTAAGATTAAATCACACCGTCTGTCCGAGTATTGAGCGGTGATAATCTATCACTGCTTCATAAACTGACATCTGTGTTTCTGTGAATTTCTGGTGCTGTAATCTCGTAAAGTCTCACGAGATTCCAGTATCAGGGGCCGTTCTCCAGTGTTAGAAGCATTTGTAGATCTCTTCACTCCTCGAAGATCTACTCCGCTTCATAAACTGGCACACCGAAGAGAAAAATCTCCTCTGTGAATGCCGGAGAATGAAGCAGTGAATAGGATTTCACTGTTTCATAAATGGACACCTAAATGACTTTTTTTATTTTGCAGCAGAAGAGGACGACCGAAGAGGACGACCGTCAGCAGAAGAGGACGACCGTCAGCAGAAGAGGACGACCGTCAGCAGAAGAGGACGACCGTCAGCAGAAGAGGACGACCGAAGAGGACGACCGTCAGCAGAAGAGGACGACCGAAGAGGACCGTCAGCAGAAGAGGACGACCGTCCGCAGAAGAGGACGACCGTCAGCAGAAGAGGACGACCGTCAGCAGAAGAGGACGACCGTCAGCAGAAGAGGACGACCGTCAGCAGAAGAGGACGACCGTCAGCAGAAGAGGACGACCGTCAGCAGAAGAGGACGACCGTCAGCAGAAGAGGACGACCGTCAGCAGAAGAGGACGACCGTCAGCAGAAGAGGACCGTCAGCAGAAGAGGACGACCGTCAGCAGAAGAGGACGACCGTCAGCAGAAGAGGACGACCGTCAGCAGAAGAGGACGACCGTCAGCAGAAGAGGACGACCGTCAGCAGAAGAGGACGACCGTCAGCAGAAGAGGAGGACCGTCAGCAGAAGAGGAGGACCGTCAGCAGAAGAGGAGGACCGTCAGCAGAAGAGGAGGACCGTCAGCAGAAGAGGAGGACCGTCAGCAGAAGAGGACGACCGAAGAGGACCGTCAGCAGAAGAGGACGACCGAAGAGGACCGTCAGCAGAAGAGGAGGACCGTCAGCAGAAGAGGAGGACCGTCAGCAGAAGAGGACGACCGTCAGCAGAAGAGGACGACCGTCAGCAGAAGAGGAGGACCGTCAGCAGAAGAGGACGACCGAAGAGGACCGTCAGCAGAAGAGGACGACCGTCAGCAGAAGAGGACGACCGTCAGCAGAAGAGGAGGACCGTCAGCAGAAGAGGAGGACCGTCAGCAGAAGAGGACGACCGTCAGCAGAAGAGGACGACCGTCAGCAGAAGAGGACGACCGTCAGCAGAAGAGGACGACCGTCAGCAGAAGAGGACGACCGTCAGCAGAAGAGGACGACCGACGAGGAGGACCGTCAGCAGAAGAGGAGGACCGTCAGCAGAAGAGGAGGACCGTCAGCAGAAGAGGAGGACCGTCAGCAGAAGAGGAGGACCGTCAGCAGAAGAGGACGACCGTCAGCAGAAGAGGACGACCGTCCGCAGAAGAGGACGACCGTCAGCAGAAGAGGAGGACCGTCAGCAGAAGGACCGTCAGCAGAAGTGGAGGACCGTCAGCAGGAGGACCGTCAGCAGAAGAGGAGGACCGTCAGCAGAAGAGGAGGACCGTCAGCAGAAGAGGAGGACCGTCAGCAGAAGAGGACGACCGTCAGCAGAAGAGGACGACCGTCAGCAGAAGAGGACGACCGTCAGCAGAAGAGGACGACCGTCAGCAGAAGAGGACGACCGTCAGCAGAAGAGGAGGACCGTCAGCAGAAGAGGACGACCGTCAGCAGAAGAGGAGGACCGTCAGCAGAAGAGGACGACCGTCAGCAGAAGAGGACGACCGTCAGCAGAAGAGGACGACCGTCAGCAGAAGAGGACGACCGTCAGCAGAAGAGGACGACCGTCAGCAGAAGAGGAGGTCCGTCAGCAGAAGAGGACGACCGTCAGCAGAAGAGGACGACCGTCAGCAGAAGAGGACGACCGTCAGCAGAAGAGGACGACCGAAGAGGACCGTCAGCAGAAGAGGAGGACCGTCAGCAGAAGAGGAGGACCGTCAGCAGAAGAGGGGACCGTCAGCAGAAGAGGAGGACCGTCAGCAGAAGAGGACGACCGTCAGCAGAAGAGGACGACCGTCAGCAGAAGAGGAGGACCGTCAGCAGAAGAGGAGGACCGTCAGCAGAAGAGGAGGACCGTCAGCAGAAGAGGAGGACCGTCAGCAGAAGAGGACGACCGTCAGCAGAAGAGGACGACCGTCAGCAGAAGAGAGGACCGTCAGCAGAAGAGGAGGACCGTCAGCAGAAGAGGACGACCGTCAGCAGAAGAGGAGGACCGTCAGCAGCAGAGGAGGACCGTCAGAGGAAGAGGACGACCGTCAGCAGAAGAGGACGACCGTCAGCAGAGAGGAGGACCGTCAGCAGAAGAGGAGGACCGTCAGCAGAAGAGGGGACCGTCAGCAGAAGAGGAGGACCGTCAGCAGAAGAGCACGACCGTCAGCAGAAGAGGACCGTCAGCAGAAGAGGAGGACCGTCAGCAGAAGAGGACGACCGTCAGCAGAAGAGGACGACCGTCAGCAGAAGAGGACGACCGTCAGCAGAAGAGGACGACCGTCAGCAGAAGAGGAGGAGGAGGACCGTCAGCAGAAGAGGAGGACCGTCAGCAGAAGAGGAGGACCGTCAGCAGAAGAGGAGGACCGACAGCAGAAGAGGAGGACCGTCAGCAGAAGAGGAGGACCGTCAGCAGAAGAGGAGGACCGTCAGCAGAAGAGGAGGACCGTCAGCAGAAGAGGAGGACCGTCAGCAGAGGACCGTCAGCAGAGGAGGACCGTCAGCAGAAGAGGAGGACCGTCAGCAGAAGAGGAGGAGGACCGTCAGCAGAAGAGGAGGACCGTCAGCAGAAGAGGAGGACCGTCAGCAGAAGAGGACGACCGTCAGCAGAAGAGGACGACCGTCAGCAGAAGAGAGGACCGTCAGCAGAAGAGGACCGTCAGCAGAAGAGGAGGACCGTCAGCAGAAGAGGAGGACCGTCAGCAGAAGAGGAGGACCGTCAGCAGAAGAGGAGGACCGTCAGCAGAAGAGGAGGACCGTCAGCAGAAGAGGAGGACCGTCAGCAGAAGAGGAGGACCGTCAGCAGAAGAGGAGGACCGTCAGCAGAAGAGGAGGACCGTCAGCAGAAGAGGAGGACCGTCAGCAGAAGAGGAGGACCGTCAGCAGAAGAGAGGACCGTCAGCAGAAGAGGAGGACCGTCAGCAGAAGAGGAGGACCGTCAGCAGAAGAGGAGGACCGTCAGCAGAAGAGGAGGACCGTCAGCAGAAGAGGAGGACCGTCAGCAGAAGAGGAGGACCGTCAGCAGAAGAGGGGACCGTCAGCAGAAGAGGAGGACCGTCAGCAGAAGAGGAGGACCGTCAGCAGAAGAGGACGACCGTCAGCAGAAGAGGAGGACCGTCAGCAGAAGAGGAGGACCGTCAGCAGAAGAGGAGGACCGTCAGCAGAAGAGGAGGACCGTCAGCAGAAGAGGAGGACCGTCAGCAGAAGAGGAGGACCGTCAGCAGAAGAGGAGGACCGTCAGCAGAAGAGAGGACCGTCAGCAGAAGAGGACGACCGTCAGCAGAAGAGGAGGACCGTCAGCAGAAGAGGACCGTCAGCAGAAGAGGAGGACCGTCAGCAGAAGAGGAGGACCGTCAGCAGGAGGACCGTCAGCAGAAAGGAGGACCGTCAGCAGAAGAGGAGGACCGTCAGCAGAGAGGAGGACCGTCAGCAGAAGAGAGGAGGACCGTCAGCAGAAGAGGACCGTCAGCAGAAGAGACGGACCGTCAGCAGAAGAGGAGAGCAGAAGAGGACCGTCAGCAGAAGAGGACGACCGTCAGCAGAAGAGGACGACCGAAGAGGACCGTCAGCAGAAGAGGACGACCGTCAGCAGAAGAGGACGACCGTCAGCCGAAGAGGAGGACCGTCAGCAGAAGAGGAGGACCGTCAGCAGAAGAGGACGAGGACCGACAGCAGAAGAGGAGGACCGTCAGCAGAAGAGGCTGACCGTCAGCAGAAGAGGACGACCGTCAGCAGAAGAGGACGACCGTCCGCAGAAGAGGACCGACAGCAGAATAGGAGGACCGTCAGCAGAAGAGGAGGACCGTCAGCAGAGGACCGAAGAGGACGACCGTCAGCAGAAGAGGAGGACCGTCAGCAGAAGAGGAGGACCGACCGTCAGCAGAAGAGGACGACCGTCAGCAGAAGAGGAGGACCGTCAGCAGAAGAGGACGACCGTCAGCAGAAGAGGAGGACCGACAGCAGAAGAGGACGACCGTCAGCAGAAGAGGAGGACCGTCAGCAGAAGAGGACCGTCAGCAGAAGAGGAGGACCGTCAGCAGAAGAGGAGGACCGTCAGCAGAAGAGGCGGACCGTCAGCAGAGGAGGACCGTCAGCAGAAGAGGAGGACCGTCAGCAGAAGAGGAGGACCGTCAGCAGCAGAAGAGGACCGTCACCAGAAGAGGACGACCGTCAGCAGAAGAGGAGGACCGTCAGCAGAAGAGAGGACCGTCAGCAGAAGAGGAGGACCGTCAGCAGAAGAAGAGGAGGACCGTCAGCAGAAGAGGACCGTCAGCAGAAGAGGACCGTCAGCAGAAGAGGACCGTCAGCAGAAGAGGAGGACCGTCAGCAGAAGAGGAGGACCGTCAGCAGAAGAGGAGGACCGTCAGCAGAAGAGGAAGACCGTCAGCAGAAGAGGAGGACCGTCAGAAGAGGAGGACCGTCAGCAGAAGAGGAGGACCGTCAGCAGAAGAGGAGGACCGTCAGCAGAAGAGGAGGACCGTCAGCAGAAGAGGAGGACCGTCAGCAGAAGAGGAGGACCGTCAGCAGAAGAGGAGGACCGTCAGCAGAAGAGGAGGACCGTCAGCAGAAGAGGAGGACCGTCAGCAGAAGAGGACGACCGAAGAGGACCGTCAGCAGAAGAGGAGGACCGTCAGCAGAAGAGGAGGACCGTCAGCAGAAGAGGAGGACCGTCAGCAGAAGAGGAGGACCGTCAGCAGAAGAGACCGTCAGCAGAAGAGGGGACCGTCAGCAGAAGAGGAAGAGGACCGTCAGCAGAAGAGGAGGACCGTCAGCAGAAGAGGAGGACCGTCAGCAGAAGAGGAGGACCGTCAGCAGAAGAGGAGGACCGTCAGCAGAAGAGGAGGACCGTCAGCAGAAGAGGAGGACCGTCAGCAGAAGAGGAGGACCGTCAGCAGAAGAGAGGACCGTCAGCAGAAGAGGAGGACCGTCAGCAGAAGAGGACGACCGTCAGCAGAAGAGGAGGACCGTCAGCAGAAGAGAGGACCGTCAGCAGAAGAGAGGACCGTCAGCAGAAGAGGAGGACCGTCAGCAGAAGAGGACGACCGTCAGCAGAAGAGGACGACCGTCAGCAGAAGAGGAGGACCGTCAGCAGAAGAGGAGGACCGTCAGCAGAAGAGGAGGACCGTCAGCAGAAGAGGAGGACCGTCAGCAGAAGAGGACGACCGTCAGCAGAAGAGGACGACCGTCAGCAGAAGAGGACGACCGTCACCAGAAGAGGAGGACCGTCAGCAGAAGAGGAGGACCGTCAGCAGAAGAGGAGACCGTCAGCAGAAGAGGAGGACCGTCAGCAGAAGAGGACGACCGTCAGCAGAAGAGGAGGACCGTCAGCAGAAGAGGAGGACCGTCAGCAGAAGAGGAGGACCGTCAGCAGAAGAGGAGGACCGTCAGCAGAAGAGGAGGACCGTCAGCAGAAGAGGAGGACCGTCAGCAGAAGAGGAGGACCGTCAGCAGAAGAGGAGGACCGTCAGCAGAAGAGGAGGACCGTCAGCAGAAGAGGAGGACCGTCAGCAGAAGAGGAGGACCGTCAGCAGAAGAGGAGACCGTCAGCAGAAGAGGACCGTCAGCAGAAGAGAGGACCGTCAGCAGAAGAGGAGGACCGTCAGCAGAAGAGGACGACCGTCAGCAGAAGAGGACCGACAGCAGAAGAGGACCGTCAGCAGAAGAGGAGGACCGTCAGCAGAGGAGGACCGACAGCAGAAGAGGACGACCGAAGAGGACCGTCAGCAGAGGAGGACCGTCAGCAGAGAGGAGGACCGTCAGCAGAAGAGGAGGACCGTCAGCAGAAGAGGAGGACCGTCAGCAGAAGAGGAGGACCGAAGAGGACCGTCAGCAGAAGAGGAGGACCGTCAGCAGAAGAGGAGGACCGTCAGCAGAAGAGGAGGACCGTCAGCAGAAGAGGACGACCGTCAGCAGAAGAGGAGGACCGTCAGCAGAAGAGGACGACCGTCAGCAGAAGAGGAGACCGTCAGCAGAAGAGGGGACCGTCAGCAGAAGAGGAGGACCGTCAGCAGAAGAGGAGGACCGTCAGCAGAAGAGGAGGACCGTCAGCAGAAGAGGACCGTCAGCAGAAGAGGACCGTCAGCAGAAGAGGAGGAACGTCAGCAGAAGAGGAGGACCGTCAGCAGAAGAGGACGACCGAAGAGGACCGTCAGCAGAAGAGGAGGACCGTCAGCAGAAGAGGAGGACCGTCAGCAGAAGAGGAGGACCGTCAGCAGAAGAGGACCGTCAGCAGAAGAGGAGGACCGACGAGGAGGACCGTCAGCAGAAGAGGAGAGGACGACCGTCAGCAGAAGAGGACGACCGTCAGCAGAAGAGGAGGACCGTCAGCAGAAGAGGACCGTCAGCAGAAGAGGACGACCGAGGAGGACCGTCAGCAGAAGAGGAGGACCGTCAGCAGAAGAGGAGGACCGTCAGCAGAAGAGGAGGACCGTCAGCAGAAGAGGAGGACCGTCAGCAGAAGAGGAGGACCGTCAGCAGAAGAGGAGGACCGTCAGCAGAAGAGGACGACCGAAGAGGACCGTCAGCAGAAGAGGAGGACCGTCAGCAGAAGAGGAGGACCGTCAGCAGAAGAGGAGGACCGTCAGCAGCAGAGGAGGACCGTCAGCAGAAGAGGAGGACCGTCAGCAGAAGAGGAGGACCGTCAGCAGAAGAGGAGGACCGTCAGCAGAAGAGGAGGACCGTCAGCAGAAGAGGACGACCGTCAGCAGAAGAGAGGACCGTCAGCAGAAGAGGACGACCGTCAGCAGAAGAGGAGGACCGTCAGCAGAAGAGGAGGACCGTCAGCAGAAGAGAGGACCGTCAGCAGAAGAGGACCGTCAGCAGAAGAGGAGGACCGTCAGCAGAGGAGGACCGTCAGCAGAAGAGGAGAGCCGAGGACCGTCAGCAGAAGAGGAGAAGAGGAGGACCGTCAGCAGAAGAGGAGGACCGTCAGCAGAAGAGGAGGACCGTCAGCAGAAGAGGAGGACCGTCAGCAGAAGAGGACGACCGTCAGCAGAAGAGGACGACCGAAGAGGACCGTCTGCAGAAGAGGAGGACCGTCAGCAGGAGGACCGTCAGCAGAAGAGGAGGACCGTCAGCAGAAGAGGAGGACCGTCAGCAGAAGAGGACGACCGTCAGCAGAAGAGGAGACCGTCAGCAGAAGAGGAGGACCGTCAGCAGAAGAGGACGACCGTCAGCAGAAGAGGAGGACCGTCAGCAGAAGAGGAGGACCGTCAGCAGAAGAGGACGACCGTCAGCAGAAGAGGAGGACCGTCAGCAGAAGAGGACCGTCAGCAGAAGAGGACGACCGTCAGCAGAAGAGGACCGAGAAGAGGACCGTCAGCAGAAGAGGAGGACCGTCAGCAGAAGAAGAGGACCGTCAGCAGAAGAGGGGACCGTCAGCAGAAGAGAGGACCGTCAGCAGAAGAGGAGGACCGTCAGAAGAAGAGGAGGACCGTCAGCAGAAGAGTAGGACCGTCAGCAGAAGAGGAGGACCGTCAGCAGAAGAGGACGACCGTCAGCAGAAGAGGAGGACCGTCAGCAGAAGAGGACGACCGTCAGCAGAAGAAGAGGACCGTCAGCAGAGAGGAGGACCGTCAGCAGAAGAGGAGGACCGTCAGCAGAAGAGGAGGACCGTCAGCAGAAGAGGAGGACCGTCAGCAGAAGAGGAGGACCGTCAGCAGAAGAGGAGGACCGAAGAGGAGGTCCGTCAGAAGAGGAGGACCGTCAGCAGAAGAGGACGACCGTCAGCAGAAGAGGAGGACCGTCAGCAGAAGAGGAGGACCGTCAGCAGAAGAGGACGACCGAAGAGGACCGTCAGCAGAAGAGGAGGACCGTCAGCAGAAGAGGAGGACCGTCAGCAGAGAGGAGGACCGTCAGCAGAAGAGAGGACCGTCAGCAGAAGAGGAGGACCGTCAGCAGAAGACGGAGGACCGTCAGCAGAAGAGGAGGACCGTCAGCAGAGGAGGACCGTCAGCAGAAGAGGAGGACCGTCAGCAGAAGAGGACGACCGTCAGCAGAAGAAGAGACCGTCAGCAGAAGAGGTGGACCGTCAGCAGAAGAGGAGGACCGTCAGCAGAAGAAGAGGAGGACCGTCAGCAGAAGGAGGACCGTCAGCAGAAGAGGAGGACCGTCAGCAGAAGAGGAGGACCGTCAGCAGAAGAGGAGGACCGTCAGCAGAAGAGGAGGACCGTCAGCAGAAGAGGAGGACCGTCAGCAGAAGAGGACGACCGTCAGCAGAAGAGACGACCGTCAGCAGAAGAGGACGACCGTCAGCATAAGAGGACGACCGTCAGCAGAAGACGGAGGACCGTCAGCAGAAGAGGACGACCGTCAGCAGAAGAGGAGGACCGTCAGCAGAAGAGGAGGACCGTCAGCAGAAGAGGAGGACCGTCAGCAGAAGAGGAGGACCGTCAGCAGAAGAGGAGGACCGTCAGCAGAAGAGGAGGACCGTCAGCAGAAGAGGAGGACCGTCAGCAGAAGAGGAGGACCGTCAGCAGAAGAGGACGACCGTCAGCAGAAGAGGACGACCGTCAGCAGAAGAGGACGACCGTCAGCAGAAGAGGACGACCGTCAGCAGAAGAGGACGACCGTCAGCAGAAGAGGAGGACCGTCAGCAGAAGAGGAGGACCGTCAGCAGAAGAGGAGGACCGTCAGCAGAAGAGGAGACCGTCAGCAGAAGAGGACCGTCAGCAGAAGAGGAGGACCGTCAGCAGAAGAGGAGGACCGTCAGCAGAAGAGGACCGTCAGCAGAAGAGGACGACCGAAGAGGACCGTCAGCAGAAGAGGAGGACCGTCAGCAGAAGAGGAGGACCGTCAGCAGAAGAGGAGGACCGTCAGCAGAAGAGGAGGACCGTCAGCAGAAGAGAGGACCGTCAGCAGAAGAGAGGACCGTCAGCAGAAGAGGACCGTCAGCAGAAGAGGAGGACCGTCAGCAGAAGAGGAGGACCGTCAGCAGAAGAGGACGACCGAAGAGGACCGTCAGCAGAAGAGGAGGACCGTCAGCAGAAGAGGAGGACCGTCAGCAGAAGAGGAGGACCGTCAGCAGAAGAGGACGACCGTCAGCAGAAGAGGAGGACCGTCAGCAGAAGAGGAGGACCGTCAGCAGAAGAGGAGGACCGTCAGCAGAAGAGGAGGACCGTCAGCAGAAGAGGACGACCGTCAGCAGAAGAGGACGACCGTCAGCAGAAGAGGACGACCGTCAGCAGAAGAGGACGACCGTCAGCAGAAGAGGAGGACCGTCAGCAGAAGAGGACGACCGTCAGCAGAAGAGGACGACCGTCAGCAGAAGAGGACGACCGAAGAGGACCGTCAGCAGAGAGGAGGACCGTCAGCAGAAGAGGAGGACCGTCAGCAGAAGAGGACGACCGTCAGCAGAAGAGGACCGTCAGCAGAAGAGGAGGACCGTCAGCAGAAGAGGACGACCGAAGAGGACCGTCAGCAGAAGAGGAGGACCGTCAGCAGAAGAGGAGGACCGTCAGCAGAAGAGGAGGACCGTCAGCAGAAGAGGACGACCGTCAGCAGAAGAGGAGGACCGTCAGCAGAAGAGGAGGACCGTCAGCAGAAGAGGACGACCGTCAGCAGAAGAGGAGGACCGTCAGCAGAAGAGGACGACCGTCAGCAGAAGAGGACGACCGTCAGCAGAAGAGGACGACCGTCAGCAGAAGAGGAGGACCGTCAGCAGAAGAGGACCGTCAGCAGAAGAGGACGACCGTCAGCAGAAGAGGACGACCGTCAGCAGAAGAGGACGACCGTCAGCAGAAGAGGACGACCGTCAGCAGAAGAGGACGACCGTCAGCAGAAGAGGAGGACCGTCAGCAGAAGAGGACGACCGTCAGCAGAAGAGGACCGTCAGCAGAAGAGAGGACCGTCAGCAGAAGAGGAGGACCGTCAGCAGAAGAGGACGACCGTCAGCAGAAGAGGACGACCGTCAGCAGAAGAGGAGGACCGACAGCAGAAGAGGAGGACCGTCAGCAGAAGAGGAGGACCGTCAGCAGAAGAGGACGACCGTCAGCAGAAGAGGACGACCGTCAGCAGAAGAGGACGACCGTCAGCAGAAGAGGACCGTCAGCAGAAGAGAGGACCGTCAGCAGAAGAGGACGACCGTCAGCAGAAGAGGACGACCGTCAGCAGAAGAGGAGGACCGTCAGCAGAGGACCGTCAGCAGAAGAGGACGACCGTCAGCAGAAGAGGAGGACCGTCAGCAGAAGAGGAGGACCGTCAGCAGAGGACCGTCAGCAGAAGAGGAGGACCGTCAGCAGAAGAGACCGTCAGCAGAAGAGGAGGACCGTCAGCAGAAGAGGAGGACCGTCAGCAGAAGAGGAGGACCGTCAGCAGAAGAGGAGGACCGTCAGCAGAAGAGGGAGGACCGTCAGCAGAAGAGGACGACCGTCAGCAGAAGAGGAGGACCGTCAGCAGAAGAGGAGGACCGTCAGCAGAAGAGGACGACCGTCAGCAGAAGAGGAGGACCGTCAGCAGAAGAGGAGGACCGTCAGCAGAAGAGGGACCGTCAGCAGAAGAGGAGGACCGTCAGCAGAAGAGGAGGACCGTCAGCAGAAGAGGACGACCGTCAGCAGAAGAGGACGACCGTCAGCAGAAGAGGACGACCGTCAGCAGAAGAGGAGGACCGTCAGCAGAAGAGGAGGACCGTCAGCAGAAGAGGACGACCGTCAGCAGAAGAGGACGACCGTCAGCAGAAGAGGACGACCGTCAGCAGAAGAGGACCTTCAGCAGAAGAGGACCGTCAGCAGAAGAGAGGACCGTCAGCAGAAGAGGAGGACCGTCAGCAGAAGAGGAGGACCGTCAGCAGAAGAGGAGGACCGTCAGCAGAAGAGGAGGACCGTCAGCAGAAGAGGACGACCGTCAGCAGAAGAGGACGACCGTCAGCAGAAGAGGAGGACCGTCAGCAGAAGAGGAGGACCGTCAGCAGAAGAGAGGACCGTCAGCAGAAGAGGACGACCGAAGAGGACCGTCAGCAGAAGAGGACGACCGTCAGCAGAAGAGGAGGACCGTCAGCAGAAGAGGAGGACCGTCAGCAGAAGAGGACGACCGTCAGCAGAAGAGGACGACCGTCAGCAGAAGAGGAGGACCGTCAGCAGAAGAGGAGGACCGTCAGCAGAAGAGGAGGACCGTCAGCAGAAGAGGACGACCGTCAGCAGAAGAGGAGGACCGTCAGCAGAAGAGGAGGACCGTCAGCGTCAGAGGACGACCGTCAGCAGAAGAGGACGACCGTCAGCAGAAGAGGAGGACCGTCAGCAGATGAGGAGGACGACCGTCAGCAGAAGAGGAGGACCGTCAGCAGAAGGAGGAGGACCGTCAGCAGAAGAGGATGACCGTCAGCAGAAGACGACCGTCAGCAGTAGAGGACGACCGTCAGCAGAAGAGGAGGACCGTCAGCAGAAGAGGAGGACCGTCAGCAGAAGAGGAGGACCGTCAGCAGAAGAGAGGACCGTCAGCAGAAGAGGACGACCGTCAGCAGAAGAGGACGACCGTCAGCAGAAGAGGACGACCGAAGAGGACCGTCAGCAGAAGAGGAGGACCGTCAGCAGAAGAGGACCGTCAGCGAAAGAGGACCGTCAGCAGAAGAGGAGGACCGTCAGCAGAAGAGGAGGACCGTCAGCAGAAGAGGAGGACCGTCAGCAGAAGAGGACGACCGTCAGCAGAAGAGGAGGACCGTCAGCAGAAGAGGACGACCGTCAGCAGAAGAGGACGACCGTCAGCAGAAGAGGAGGACCGTCAGCAGAAGAAGAGGACCGTCAGCAGAAGGAGGACCGTCAGCAGAAGAGGAGGACCGTCAGCAGAAGAGGAGGACCGTCAGCAGAAGAGAGGAGGACCGTCAGCAGAAGAGGAGGACCGTCAGCAGAAGAGGAGGACCGTCAGCAGAAGAGACCGTCAGCAGAAGAGGACCGTCAGCAGAAGAGGAGGACCGTCAGCAGAAGAGGACCGTCAGCAGAAGAGGACCGTCAGCAGAAGAGGACGACCGTCAGCAGAAGAGGAGGACCGTCAGAAGAGGAGGACAGAAGAGGACGACCGTCAGCAGAAGAGGGGGACCGTCAGCAGAAGAGGACCGACCGTCAGCAGAAGAGGAGGACCGTCAGCAGAAGAGGAGGACCGTCAGCAGAAGAGAGGACCGTCAGCAGAAGAGGAGGAGGACGACCGTCAGCAGAAGAGGAGGAGCGTCAGCAGAAGAGGACGACCGTCAGCAGAAGAGGACGACCGTCAGCAGAAGAGGACCGTCAGCAGAAGAGGACGACCGTCAGCAGAAGAGGAGGACCGTCAGCAGAAGAGGAGGACCGTCAGCAGAAGAGGAGGACCGTCAGCAGAAGAGGAGGACCGTCAGCAGAAGAGGAGGACCGTCAGCAGAAGAGGACGACCGAAGAGGACCGTCAGCAGAAGAGGAGGACCGTCAGCAGAAGAGGAGGACCGTCAGCAGAAGAGGAGGACCGTCAGCAGAAGAGGAGGACCGTCAGCAGAAGAGGAGGACCGTCAGCAGAAGAGGAGGACCGTCAGCAGAAGAGGACGACCGTCAGCAGAAGAGGACGACCGTCAGCAGAAGAGGACGACCGTCAGCAGAAGAGGACGACCGTCAGCAGAAGAGGACGACCGTCAGCAGAAGAGGAGGACCGTCAGCAGAAGAGGACGACCGTCAGCAGAAGAGGAGGACCGTCAGCAGAAGAGAGGGACCGTCAGCAGAAGAGGACGACCGTCAGCAGAAGAGGACGACCGTCGTCAGCAGACCGTCAGCAGAAGAGGACCGTCAGCAGAAGAGGAGACCGTCAGCAGAAGAGGACGACCGTCAGCAGAAGAGAGAGGACCGTCAGCAGAAGAGGAGGACCGTCAGCAGAAGAGGACGACCGTCAGCAGAAGAGGACCGTCAGCAGAAGAGGAGGACCGTCAGCAGAAGAGGAGGACCGTCAGCAGAAGAGGAGGACCGTCAGCAGAAGAGGAGGACCGTCAGCAGAAGAGGAGGACCGTCAGCAGAAGAGGAGGACCGTCAGCAGAAGAGAGGACCGTCAGCAGAAGAGGACCGTCAGCAGAAGAGGACGACCGTCAGCAGAAGAGGACGACCGTCAGCAGAAGAGGAGACCGTCAGCAGAAGAGGAGGACCGTCAGCAGAAGAGGAGGACCGTCAGCAGAAGAGGAGGACCGTCAGCAGAAGAGGAGGACCGTCAGCAGAAGAGGACGACCGTCAGCAGAAGAGGAGGACCGTCAGCAGAAGAGGACGACCGAAGAGGACCGTCAGCAGAAGAGGAGGACCGTCAGCAGAAGAGAGGAGGACCGTCAGCAGAAGAGGAGGACCGTCAGCAGAAGAGGACGACCGTCAGCAGAAGAGGACGACCGAAGAGGACCGTCAGCAGAAGAGGAGGACCGTCAGCAGAAGAGGAGGACCGTCAGCAGAAGAGGAGGACCGTCAGCAGAAGAGGACGACCGTCAGCAGAAGAGGAGGACCGTCAGCAGAAGAGGACCGTCAGCAGAAGAGGAGGACCGTCAGCAGAAGAGGAGGACCGTCAGCAGAAGAGGAGGACCGTCAGCAGAAGAAGAGGAGGACCGTCAGCAGAAGAGGAGGACCGTCAGCAGAAGAGGAGGACCGTCAGCAGAAGAGGAGGACCGTCAGCAGAAGAGGACGACCGTCAGCAGAAGAGGAGGACCGTCAGCAGAAGAGGACGACCGTCAGCAGAAGAGGAGGACCGTCAGCAGAAGAGGAGGACCGTCAGCAGAAGAGGAGGACCGTCAGCAGAAGAGGACGACCGTCAGCAGAAGAGGACCGTCAGCAGAAGAGGACGACAGAAGAGGTCGACCGTCAGCAGAAGAGGACGACCGTCAGCAGAAGAGGAAGACCGTCAGCAGAAGAGGACGACCGTCAGCAGAAGAGGACCGTCAGCAGAGGACCGTCAGCAGAAGAGGACCGTCAGCAGAAGAGCAGGAGGACCGTCAGCAGAAGAGGACGACCGTCAGCAGAAGAGGACCGTCAGCAGAAGAGGACCGTCAGCAGAAGAGGAGGACCGTCAGCAGAAGAGAGGACCGTCAGCAGAAGAGGACCGTCAGCAGAAGAGAGGACCGTCAGCAGAAGAGGACCGTCAGCAGCAGAGGAGGACCGTCAGCAGAAGAGGAGGACCGTCAGCAGAAGAAGACCGTCAGCAGAAGAGGACGACCGAAGGAGGACCGTCAGCAGAAGAGGAGGACCGTCAGCAGAAGACCGTCAGCAGAAGAGGAGGACCGTCAGCAGCAGAAGAGGAGGACCGTCAGCAGAAGAGGAGGACCGTCAGCAGAAGAGGACGACCGTCAGCAGAAGAGACCGTCAGCAGAAGAGGACCAGAGAAGAGGAGGAGAGCAGAGGAGGAGGACCGTCAGCAGAAGAGGACGACCGTCAGCAGAAGAGGACGACCGTCAGCAGAAGAGGAGGACCGTCAAGAGGACCGTCAGCAGAAGAGGAGGACCGTCGTCAGCAGAAGAGGAGGACCGACAGCAGAGGAGGACCGTCAGCAGAAGACCGTCAGCAGAAGAGAGGACCGTCAGCAGAAGAGGAGGACGTCAGCAGAAGAGGAGCACCGTCAGCAGAAGAGGACCGACCGTCAGCAGAAGAGGAGGACCGACAGCAGAAGAGGACGACCGTCAGCAGAAGAGGACGACCGTCAGCAGAAGAGGAGGACGACAGCAGAAGAGGAGGACCGTCAGCAGAAGAGGGCAGACGACCGTCAGCAGAAGAGGACGACCGTCAGCAGAAGAGGAGGACCGTCAGCAGAAGAGGACCGTCAGCAGAGGAGGACCGTCAGCAGAAGAGGAGGACAGTCAGCAGAAGAGGACGACCGTCAGCAGAAGAGGAGGACCGTCAGCAGAAGAGGACGACCGTCAGCAGAGAGGAGGACCGTCAGCAGAAGAGGACCGTCAGAGAGACCGTCGTCAGAAGAGGACAGAAGAGGACCGTCAGCAGAGAGAGAGGACCGTCAGCAGAAGAGGACCGCAGAAGAGAGGACCGTCAGCAGAAGAGAGGACCGTCAGCAGAAGAGGACCAGAGGAGAGACCGTCAGCAGAAGAGGACGACCGTCAGAGGACCGTCAGCAGAAGAGGACGACAGCAGAAGAAGAGGACGACCGTCAGCAGAAGAGGACCGTCAGCAGAGAGAGGACCGTCAGCAGAAGAGACCGTCAGCAGAAGAGACCGTCAGCAGAAGAGGAGGACCGTCAGCAGAAGAGACGACCGTCAGCAGAAGAGGACGACCGTCAGCAGAAGAGGACGACCGTCAGCAGAAGAGAGACCGTCAGAGGACCGTCAGCAGAGAGAGGACCGTCAGCAGAAGGAGGACCGTCAGCAGAAGAGAGGACCGTCAGCAGCAGAGAGGACCGTCAGCAGAAGAGGAGACCGTCAGCAGAAGAGGACGACCGTCAGCAGAAGAGGACGGCCGACGAGGACCGTCAGCAGAAGAGCAGGAGGACCGTCAGCAGAAGAGGGCGACCGTCAGCAGAAGAGGACGACCGTCAGAAGAAGAGGACCGTCAGCAGAAGAGGAGGTCAGCAGAAGAGGACCGACAGCAGGAGAGGAGAGGAAGAGGACGACCGACAGCAGAAGAGGACGACCGTCAGCAGAAGAGGGACGAAGAGGACCGACAGAAGAAGACCGCAGCAAAGAGGACGACCGTCAGCAGAAGAGGACGACCGTCAGCAGAAGAGGACGACCGACAGCAGAAGAGGACCGACAGCAGAAGAGGACGACCGCAGAAGAGGACCGACAGCAGAAGAGGAGGACCGGCAGCAGAAGAGGACGACCGCAGAAGAGGGAGGAGGACCGTCAGCAGAAGAGGACGACCGTCAGCAGAAGAGGACGACCGTCAGCAGAAGAGGACGACCGTCAGCAGAAGAGGACGACCGAAGAGGACCGACAGCAGAAGAGGACCGAAGAGGACGACCGACAGCAGAAGAGGACGACCGACAGCAGAAGAGGATGACCGTCAGCAGAAGAGGACGACCGAAGAGGACCGAAGACGACCGACAGCAGAAGAGGACGACCGACAGCAGAAGAGGACGACAGCAGAAGAGGACGGCCAGCAGAAGAGGAGGACCGACAGCAGAAGAGGACCGTCAGCAGAAGAGGACCGACAGCAGAAGAGGACCGACAGCAGAAGAGGACCGACAGCAGAAGAGGACCGAAGAGGACCGACAGCAGAAGAGGACCGACAGCAGAAGAGGACCGACAGCAGAAGAGGACCGACAGCAGAGAGGACCGAAGAGGACCGACAGCAGAAGAGGGCAGAAGAGGACCGACAGCAGAAGAGGACCGTCAGCAGAAGAGGACCGACAGCAGAAGAGGACCGAAGAGGACCGACAGCAGAAGAGGACCGACGAGGACCGACAGCAGAAGAGGACCGACAGCAGAAGAGGACCGACGAGGACCGACAGCAGAAGAGGACCGACAGCAGAAGAGGACCGACGAGGACCGACAGCAGAAGAGGACCGAAGAGGACCGTCAGCAGAAGAGGACCGACAGAAGAGGACCGACAGCAGAAGAGGACAGACAGCAGAAGAGGACCGACAGCAGAAGAGGACCGACGAGGACTGACAGCAGAAGAGGACCGACGAGGACCGACAGCAGAAGAGGACCGACAGCAGAAGAGGACCGACGAGGACCAACAGCAGAAGAGGACCGACGAGGACCGACAGCAGAAGAGGACCGACGAGGACCGACAGCCGAAGAGGACCGACAGCAGAAGAGGACCGAAGAGGACCGACCGCAGAAGAGGACCGACGAGGACCGAAGCGGACCGAAGACCGAAGAGGACCGACCGCCGAAGAGGACCGAAGACAGAAGAGGACCGAAGAGGACCGAAGAGGACCGAAGACAGAAGAGGACCGAGGACCGAAGACAGAAGAGGACCGAAGAGGACCGAAGAGGACCGAAGAGGACCGTAGAGGCCCGAAGACAGAAGAGGACCGAAGACAGAAGAGGACCGAAGAGGACCGAAGACAGAAGAGGACAGAAGAGGAGAAGAGGACCGAAGAGGACCGAAGACAGAAGAGGACCGAAGACAGAAGAGGACAGAAGAGGACCGAAGAGGACCGAAGAGGACACAAGAGGACCGAAGAAGACACAAGAGGACCGAAGACAGAAGAGGACCGAAGACAGAAGAAGACAGAAAGGGACAGAAGACAGAAAATGACAGAAGACAGAAGACAGAAGAAGATGACAGAAGACAGAAAATGACAGAAGAGGAGAGGACCGAAGAGGACCGAAGACAGAAGAGGACCGAAGAGGACCGAAGACAGAAGAGGACCGAAGACAGAAGAGGACAGAAAGGGACAGAAGACAGAAAGGGACAGAAGACAGAAAATGACAGAAGACAGAAAATGACAGAAGACAGAAAATGACAGAAGAGGAGAGGACCGAAGAGGACCGAAGACAGAAGAGGACCGAAGACAGAAGAGGACCGAAGGGGACAGAAGAGGACAGAAGAGGGGACAGAAGACAGAAAGGGACAGAAGACAGAAAATGACAGAAGACAGAAAATGACAGAAGACAGAAAATGACAGAAGAGGAGAGGACCGAAGAGGACCGAAGACAGAAGAGGACCGAAGACAGAAGAGGACCGAAGACAGAAGAGGACCGAAGACAGAAGAGGACCGAAGACAGAAGAGGACCGAAGACAGAAGAGGACAGAAGAGGACAGAAGAGGACAGAAGAGGACAGAAGACAGAAGCCAAATAGAAATACATATAAAAATGTAAATACCCCTATTACAATAGATTATTAAAATGATTTAGCAATATACAACATGTCTTTAAAAATATACCCATTTCCTGTAGCATTAGGATCAGAAAATATTAATCGGGGACCTAGGTTACTATAGGGCATGTTTATCACTAATAAAACTTTTCTTCTTTTTCTATCAGATATATTGCTGCGGAGGTGCTGTGTGCCATACAATGTCTTCATAGCAAGCGCATCACACATTGGTAAGTAATCCAGCCATCATATTTTATTGTTCTACCTCATTGGTCTCCAAACTGTGTCCTGCAGGCCAGAGGCAAACCTTTGCTTGTCTTATATCTGGAACTTGGAGGGCTATTCCTTCAACTGATATAAGGCACCATTCCTCACAGAAGAGGACAGAAGAGAACAGAAGAGAGAGAAGAGGACAGAAGAGAGAGAAGAGGACAGAAGAGAGAGAAGAGGACAGAAGAGGACAGAGAAGAGGACAGAAGAAGACAGACGAGGACAGACGAGGACAGAAGAAGACAGACGAGGACAGACGAGGACAGAGAAGACAGACAGACAGACGAGACAGACGAGGACAGACGAGGACAGACGAGGACAGACGAGGACAGACGAGGACAGACGAGGACAGACGAGAGAGAGAGAGAGAGAGACAGAGAGAGAGAGAGGACAGACGAGAGAGAAGAGGACAGACGAGAGAGAAGAGGACAGACGAGAGAGACGAGGACAGACGAGAGAGACGAGGACAGACGAGAGAGACGAGGACAGACGAGGACAGACGAGGACAGACGAGGACAGACGAGAGAGAAGAGGACAGACGAGAGAGAAGAGGACAGACGAGAGAGAAGAGGACAGACGAGGACAGACGAGGACAGACGAGGACAGACGAGAGAGAAGAGGACAGACGAGAGAGAAGAGGACAGAAGAAGACAGACGAGAGAGACGAGGACAGAGAGAGAGAAGAGGACAGAGAAGAGGACAGAAGAGGACAGAAGAGGACAGAAGAGGACAGACGAGAGAGACGAGGACAGAAGAGGACAGACGAGAGAGACGAGGACAGAAGAGAGAGAAGAGGACAGAGAAGAGGACAGAAGAGGACAGAGAAGAGGACAGAAGAGGACAGACAAGAGGACAGACGAGAGAGACGAGGACAGAAGAGGACAGACGAGGACAGACGAGAGAGAAGAGGACAGAAGGACAGACGAGAGAGAAGAGGACAGAAGAGGATAGAAAAGGACAGAAGAGGATAGAAGAGGACAGAAGACAGAAGAGGACAGAAGACAGAAGACAGAAGAGGACAGAAGACAAAAGCCAAATAGAAAAACATATAAAAATGTAAATACCCCTATGACAATAGATTATTAAAAGGATTATTAAAAGGATTTAGCAATATACAACATGTCTTTAAAAATATACCTATTTCCTGTAGCCGATGATCAGCCAAAACATTATGACCACCTCATGAAAAAAAAAAAAAAAAAATAATAATAAAAACAATTTTTGAAAAAGAAAAATCAGCCAAAATATTATGACCACCCCATGAAAAAAAAAAATAATAATAAAAAATAAATATTTTAAAAATCATGATCAGCCAAAACATTATCACCACCTCATGATCAGACAAAATATTATGACCACCCCATGATCAGCCAATACATTTTTGTTTGAAAAAAACAAAATTTTTATTTGAAAAAAAAAATTTTTATTTGAAAAAAAAATGTTTGTTTGAAAAAAAAATTTTTGGGGAAAAATATGTTCAGCTCTTTTAGCTAATGATGGAACTTCAACTTTTTTACTACTATTTATACTTTTTAAAATATACTTTTTAACACTTTTCACAGTTACTCCAGCCACTCCAGTAGGTGGAGGCAAGAACACTTCACACAATTTCCCCAGAAATTGTAGCTTTCCTAGTTAATCTATCCATCTTATTTTTGTCAATTTAACCACTTGCCGACCGCCCCATGTACATATACGTCGGCAGAATGGCACGTACAGGCAAAACCACGTACCTGTACGTGCCATTCGTCCGGCGGGGACGGTCGGCATCGCTTCAGGAGCGATCATAGACGAGGGGCCGGCCAGTGGTTTCTGGCCACCCCCTTGCGATCGCTCCTGGCGAATCAGATGCTTCCTCTTGCCTGCGTATTGTAAACACAGGCAAGAGGAAGTGATGTCACGCTCCTCGTGCCGGTCTTTCTGACCGGGACGCCGAGCGGAGAAGACATCAGGTTAGTGCACCAACACTACACTGACACCAGTCACACATAGGCACACATTCCACCCCCAGATCACCCCCCAGATCACCCCCTGCCCCCCCAGTCACAGTGTCACTGATTGCAGGGATTATTTATTTACTGATCACTGCATTTAGTGTCAGTTGTGACCAGTGATGGCACTAACGACGTTAAAGTAAACTGCGTTACTTTAGAGGGTAACGAGTAATCCAACTGATTACTCTTCCCCTCGCGGTAACGCCGTTCCCATTACTGGGGCGGCGTTACCGCAATTACCCGCCGCGATCGCGGAGCCATCCGCGGCCTCAGGAAAGGCCGCGGCTTCGGCCTAGCTCCGGAGCGGCGGCCGGCGGGTGCACCAAGATGGCCGCCGCTCCGGCCTAGCTGCGGAGCGGCGGCCATCTTGGTGCACCCGTCGGCCGTTTACAATGTGATTGCTCCATCAAATGACGGAGCGATCACTTTGTAAACAAACCGGCGTCAAGATGACGCTGGTCTCCCCTCTGTGTACAGATCTGTACAGTGGAGGGGAGAGATCGGATGGCAGCAGCCATCCCTCCATACTCTGCAACACCCTGCTAATACTGCGCAATACTCTGCAACACCCTGCCAATACTGCGCAATACTCTGCAACACCCTGCCAATACTGCGCAATACTCTGCAACACCCTGCCAATACTGCGCAATACTCTGCAACACCCTGCCAATACTGCGCAATACTTTGCAACACCCTGCCAATACTGCGCAATACTTTGCAACACCCTGCCAATACTGCGCAATACTCTGCAACACCCTGCCAATACTGCGCAATACTCTGCAACACCCTGCCAATACAGCGCAATACTCTGCAACACCCTGCCAGTGCCAATACTGCGCAATACTCTGCAACACCCTGCCAATACTGCGCAATACTCTGCAACACCCTGCCATACCCTGCAACACCCCGCCATACCCCGCAACACCTGGCCATACCCCGCCACACTCTGCAATACGCGGTAATACCCAGCCATACTCGGCGATACCCAGCCATACTCGGCGATACCCAGCCATACCCGGCTATACCCAGCCATACCCGGCTATACCCAGACAATATTACAGTTGGGGAGATGACGTGGATATTACAGTGGGGGCTTTATGGTGGTGGAATTTTCAAAGGTTTTTGCAAATTCAATTATTATTTGCTGATCCGAAAAATGATCCGATCCGTGACTCTGCAACGATCCGATCCGTGAGTTTGGGGGGGACAGATGTACAGGGGGAACAGATATATGTGTGTGGGGGGGGCAGACGTGTAGTGGGGTACAGAGGGGGGGGGGGGGGGACAGACGTGTAGTGGGGTACAGAGGGGGAACAGATATATGTGTGTGGGGGGGGGGCAGACGTGTAGTGGGGTACAGAGGGGGAACAGATATATGTGTTGGGGGGGAAATAGACGTGCAGGGGGGAACGCGCCCCTTGCTTACAGTAATACTAGACCCGCCCCTAAGAATATTAAAAAAAAAAAAAGTCAGTTACTTTGCTGAGTAACTAATTACTTTTCCAATGTAGTAACTGAGTTACTAACTCAATTACTTTTTTGGGAGAAATAATTTGTAATGTAACTAATTACTTTTTTAAAGTAAGATGACCAACACTGGTTGTGACTGCAATAACTGTCAGGGCAGTTAGTTTTAGGCCCCTTTAGGTCTAAGGTAGCCCCCTACCCCCCCCCCCCCTTAATAAAGGTTTAACCCCTTGATTGCCCCCTAGGTAACCCTTTCACCCCCTTTTGCCAGTGTCACTAAGCGATCGTTTTTCTGATCGCTGCATTAGTGTCACTGGTGCCGCTAGGTAGCCAGTTTTTTTCTAGGTTAACCGCCAGGTTTATATAGGTTCATAAATAGGTTTATAGGTCAGGTACCCCCATATTACAACCTAAATAAAGGTTTTAAACCCTTGATTTCCCCTAGAGTTAACCCTTTCACCAGTGATCACCGTATAAGTGTCACTGGTGACGCTGGTTAGCCAGTTAGTTATTTAGGTTCCCCGTCAGGTTTTTATATAGCGTCAGGTACCCCCATATATTACCCAATAAAGGATTTAACCCCCTGATTGCCCCTAGTTAACCCTTTCACCAGTGATCACCGTATAACTGTTACGGGTGACGCTGGTTAGTTAGTTTGTTTTTTATAGTGTCAGGGCACCCGCCATTTATTACCCAATAACAGTTTAACCCCCTGATCGCCCGGCGGGTGATATCAATAAGGTCTGCGTCGCCCCAGGTTAGTGTCAGTACCACAAACACCCACGCGCAAAGCATACACCTCCCTTAGTGGTACAGTATCTGAACAGATCAATATCTGATCTGATCAGATCTATACTAGCGTCCCAGCAGTTTAGGGTTCCAAAAAACGCATTGTTAGCGGGATCAGCCCAGATACCTGCTAGCACCTGCGTTTTCCCCCTCCGCCCAGCCCACCCAAGTGCAGTATCGATCGATCACTGTCACTTACAAAACACTAAGCACACATAACTGCAGCGTTCGCAGAGTCAGGCCTGATCCCTGCGATCGCTAACAGTTTTTTTGGTAGCGTTTTGATTCAGTCGCCAGCAGCCTAGGAGCTTTTTTACCCGTGAATCTCACTAGTGTACTACTAAATTTAGAGCCCAAAATGGCAAATCGCAAGTACACTAGTGAACAGGCCTACTTGTTTCTGAGTATGTCAGATAGTGAAGAGGAGGTCACTCATCTGTCAGAATCAGGCTCAGAATACGATCCAGTAGACGATAGCGGCTCCATGACAGATAGCTCTGGCGACAGAGGTGAGGTCCCTGCTAAGGTCAGGCGTACCCGATCCCGATCTTCTGCTGTTGTTGAGGTGCAGGAACCGCAGGTCTCTCGTATGGAGCAGAGAAGTACTAGCGCCGCTATTCCTTCTGGTGAACTGGCAAGCACCAGCGGCCTAGTACACCCTGGACATCCAGCACTGCAGTAACACGTGATGACGTGGCGAGTCCCATAAGTGCAGTTCAAGCTGGCGAGGTGGCAAGCACAAGTAGTGTCCCGCTGCCACCAAGAAGAAGACAAAGGCAGGCCCGTCGATCACATAGTGCCCTTCCTGCAGAATTTGCCAATCCTGATTGGGTGCCCACCACTTCTGCAGAACCCGTACTTCCCCCATTCACTGGCCAACCCGGTATTCAGGTGGAAACAGCTGATTTTAAGCCATCCGATTTTTATTCGCTGTTTTTCACGGAAGATCTCTATAGATCTATTGTGGACCAAAGTAATATATAAGCTGGTCAATACATCGCCGCTAATCCCCAGTTGCCTTCCCTTGCCAGAGATTGGAAACCAATTACGGTTTCCGAATTTAAGTCCTTTCTGGGCCTTTCCCTCAACATGGGCATACATAAATTCCCGACTCTGAGGACTTATTGGTCCACCTCACCAGTCCACCAAATGCCCGTGTTCACTGCCTCCATGTCCAGGGCACGATACGAACAGATCTTGCGGTTCATGCACTTCAGTGACAATGAACTTTGTCGTCCTCGTGGAGACCCTGAATTTGATCGGCTCTACAAAATTCGGCCCCTCATAAACCACTTCAACCAACGTTTTGCAGCCTTGTTTACGCCCAATCAAGTTGTCTGCATTGACGAGTCCTTGATTAAGTTTTCTGGCCGCTTGTCTTTCAGACAGTACCTTCCCAGCAAGCGTGCCAGATACGGGGTCAAGCTCTACAAGCTCTGTGACAGGGCAACAGGCTATACGTGGAGCTTTTCGGTTTATGAGGGAAAAGATAGTTACGTAGAGCCGGAGAACTGTCCAGATTACATAGGGAGCGCTGGCAAGATAGTGTGGAACTTGGTGTCACCCTTTTTCGGAAAGGGGTACCACTTGTACGTGGACAATTATTACACGAGCGTGCCACTGTTTAGTCATTTGTTTGATCAGCAAATTGGAGCATGTGGCACTGTGTGACCTAATCGCCGGGGCTTTCCCCAGCGGCTTGTAGATTCCCCTCTTAGGCTGGGGGAGAGAGCCTGCTTCAAGTGTAATAATTTGCTCGCTGTGAAGTGGAGGGATAATAGGAATGTTTTCGTTCTTACCTCCCTTCATGCAGACACGACAGTCCAAATTCGTACGGCGGCTGGTGTTGTGACGAAACCCCTCTGTGTCCACGAGTATAACCTTAATATGGGAGGGGTGGACCTCAACGACCAGTTGTTGGCGCCGTACCTAGTTGCCCATAAGGCTAGACGCTGGTACAAAAAAGTGTCTATTTATTTGTTCCAATTGGCTTTGCTGAACGCTCATGTGCTATACGGAGCTTCAGGCGGGACTTTACCCTTCCTTGAATTCCAGGAAGAGGTTGTCACAGAACTCCTGTATCCAGGCGGTTCTGCACCTCAACATCCCCTGCCAAATGCAGTAAGCCGGCTGCATGAGAGGCATTTTTCTTATGCCCTCCAGAGTACCCCTACCCAACGAGCCCCCCAAAGAAGATGTCGTGTCTGTACCAAGCGCGGGTGTAGGCGTGACACCCGTTATTATTGTCCACGCTGTCCTGACAATCCTGGTCTCTGCATTGGTGAATGTTTTGAACGCTACCACTCACTAGTAAGGTATTAGCGTAGGGTACAGCATTTCACAGGCTAGGATACACTTTCAACAAAGCCTGGGGAATGCCCAGGAAAAAACCCAAGCCTACTTACCACCAGCTCGCAGAAAACCAAATTAGCCTGTCTAACAGTGCGTTTAAAAACAGGGGTTTAGTCCGCACGAGCTGGCTATAGATGAGGGTGGTGGCAAGTTTTTTGTATCATTATCACGTTGGTGTTTGTATTGGTCCAGCAACGCACCAACACCTTTGCAGCCATTGTGCAATCTGCTGGGTGCTTGGTGTGCTCCTGTACCTTTAAGAAGGAGTGGGCTCCCCTTCAGTCCACCTGCCCTCATCTATCCATTAGAATGCATGTGCCTCCACTGTGGGGACACTCATAGTTTAGTGTTAGGACCACAGATATCAGGGTGCCGTGACGTGGCTCTGTGGCTTACGCATGCGTTTGCAAATGCGTGCGGACTAAACCCCTGTTTTTAACGCACTGTTAGACAGGCTAATTTGGTTTTCTGCGAGCTGGTGGTAAGTAGGCTTGGGTTTTTTCCTGGGCATTCCCCAGGCTTTGTTGTTAGGATACACTTTCACAGGGTCTCAAGAATACCATTGCATTTTGAGACCCGACAGTTAAAATTATAGTTACAGGGTCTCAAGAATGCCATCGCATTTTGAGACCCGACCGTTACAGTTATAGTAAAAAAAAAAAAAAGTTTAAAAGTTTAAAAAAAAAAAGTGTCAAAAATAAAAATAAAAAAAAAGTACGAAAAAAAAAACCCCCCAAAAAAATATAAAATAAAAAAAACAAAAATAGTTGTCGTTTTATTGTTGTCTCTCTCTCTCTCTATTCTCTCTATTGTTGCTCTTTTTTACTCTATTCTATTCTGCAATGTTTTATTATGTTTTATCATGCTTGCTTTTCAGGTATGTAATTTTGTTTACTGTGTTTTATTGTTAGCCATTTTTTTGTTTTCAGGTGCGCCATTCAGTTGCAGCGCGGATTTATTTATCTTGACAGCAACAGCGTTTGCTCCCACGATACATAAAGCCGCGACTCCAACGCTGTAGGAGGTGATTTCACCACCACAGTTAAAAAAAAGAGCATATATGCCGAAGCATGGGGGCAGCAGGGGCGGAGGAGCGATTTTGCTCCTAATGCCACGTACATACGGTCGAAATTCCGACGGAGGCTTGCCCGTGGAAAAGTCCGACCATGTGTACGTGGCATAACTTTTTTGCGGGAGGATGCCCCATGCTTCGGCATATATATATATTTTAGGCACCGGTTGCGTTAACAAAATGTTTTATTTTTTACTATTTTTTTGGGGGTATTTGCTTTGCAGGTATGGTATGGTAAGGTCTTACTGTTATACTGTAATGTTACTTTGTTTTAATGTTAACCATTATTTGCTTAGCAGGTACGCCATTCAGTTGCAGCGCGGATTTATTTATCTTGACAGCAATAGCGTTTGCTCCCACGATACATAAAGCCGCGACTCCAACGCTGTAGGAGGTGATTTCACCACCACAGTAAAAAAAAAAAAGAGCATATATGCCGAAGCATGGGGGCAGCAGGGGCGGAGGAGCGGTTTTGCTCCTAATGCCACGTACATACGGTCGAAATTCCGACGGAGGCTTGCCCGTGGAAAAGTCTGACCATGTGTACGTGGCATAACTTTTTTGCGGGAGGATGCCCCCTGCTTCGGCATATATAAATGGTGCATGTATGCCCACCATTAGAAGTGGGTGGATGAAGGGAGGTATTCTAATGGTGGGCATACCCACCAATCAATCTCTTTTTTTTTTTCGTTCAGCCAAGAGGCTGCATGAAAAAAAAAAAGATTACAATATATGTCCAGTATGTTGCTGGACTTTGAATGGTTATACCAGAATGATGCCTGCAGGTTTAGGTATCATCTTGGTATCATTCTTTTCAGCCAGTGATCGGCTTTCATGTAAAAGCAATTCTAGTGGGTAATTAGCCTCTAGACTGCTTTTACAAGCAGTGGGAGGGAATGACCCCCCTCCCGGATATAAACCGCGCCATTGGGAAATTGAGAAAGCGTTTTATCACACCGATCTTGGTGTGGTCAGATGCTTTGAGGGCAGAGGAAAGATCTAGGGTCTAATATATTTTTTCAAAAAAAGAGTACCTGTCACTGCCTATTGCTATCATAGGGGATATTTACATTCCCTGCGATAACAATAAAAATGATAACTAAGAAAAAAAATGGAAGGAACAGTTTAAAACTAAAATAAAAAAGCGTTGGTCTGGCGTCATATGTAAACAGCAATTGCACCATGCATGTGAGGTATCACCGCGAAGGTCAGATCGAGGGCAGTAATTTTAGCAGTAGACCTCCTCTGTGAATCTAATGTGGTAACCTGTAAAGGCTTTTAAAAATGTATGTAGTTTGTCTCCACTGCGTTTTTGTGTGCAATTTTAAAGCATGTCGTGTTTGGTATCCATGTACTCGGCCTAAGATCATATTTTTTATTTCATCAAAAATTTGAGCAATATAGTGTGTTTTAGTGCATTAAAATAAAAAAAAGTGTATTTTTTCCACAAAAAATGCGTTTGAAAAATCGCTGCGCAAATACTGTGTGGAAAAAAAAAAAATGCAACACCCACCATTTTAATCTGTATGGCCTTTGCTTTAACAATATATATATAGTGTTTGGGGGTTCAACGTAATTTTCTTGCAAAAAAAAAAAAAATATGTTTTCATGTAAACAAAAAGTGTCAGAAAGGGCTTTGTCTTCAAGTGGTTAGAAGAGTGGGTGATGTGTGACATAAGCTTCTAAACGTTGTGCATAAAATGCCATGACAGTTCAACCCCCCCCCCCCCCCCAAATGACCCCATTTTGGAAAGTAGACACCCCAAGCTATTTGCTGAGAGCCATGTTGAGCCCATTAAATATTTTTTTTTTTTTTTTGTCCCAAGAGATTGAATAATGAAGAAAAAAAATAATTTTTTTTTTACAAAAAGTTGTCACTAAATGATATATTGCTCACACATGTCATGGGCATATGTGGAAATACACCCCAAAATACATTCTGTTGCTTCTCCTGAGTACGGGGATACCACATGTGTGGAATTTTTTGGGAGCCTAGCTGCGTACGGGACCCCAAAAACCAAGCACTGCCTTCAGGCTTTCTAAGGGTGTAATTTTTTATTTCACTCCTCACTGCCAATCACAGTTTCGGAGGCCATGGAATGCCCAGATGGCACAAACCACCCCCAAATGACCCCATTTTGGAAAGTAGACACCCCAAGCTATTTGCTGAGAGGTACGGTGATTATTTTGCAGATCTCGCTTTTTGTCACAAAGTTTTGAAAATTGAAAAAAAAAAAATTTTTTTTCTTTACTTTCTTCATTTTCAAAAACACATGAGAGCTGTAAAATACTCACCATGCCTCTCAACAAATAGCTTGGGGTGTCTACTTTCCAAAATGGAGTCATTTGGGGGGGGGGGGTTTGTGCTATTTTGGCATTTTATGGCCTTCGAAACTGTGATAGGTAGTGAGGAGTGAAATCAAAAATTTGCACCCTTAGAAATCCTGAAGGCGGTGCTTGGGTTTCGGGGCCCCGTACACGGCTAGGCTGCCTAAAAGTCCCACACATGTGGTATTCCCGTACTCAGGAGAAGCAGGAAAATGTATTTTGGGGTGCAATTCCACATATAACCATGGCATGTGTGAGCAATATATCATTTAGCGACAACTTTTTGTAAAACATTTTTCTTTTTTTTTTTGTCTTTATTCAATCACTTGGGACAAAAAAAAAAATATTCAATGGGCTCAACATGCCTCTCAGCAAATAGCTTGGGTTGTCTACTTTCCAAAATGGGGTCATTTGGGGGGGTTTTGTGCCATCTTGGCATTTTATGGCCTTCAAAACTGTGATAGGTAGTGATAGGTAGTGAGGAGTGAAATCAAAAATTTATGCCCTTAGAAATCCTGAAGGCGGTGCTTGGTTTTCGGGGTCCCGTATGCGGATAGGCTCCCAAAAAGTCCCACACATGTGGTATCCCCGTACTCAGGAGAAGCAGCAGAATGTATTTTGGGGTGTAATTCCACATATGCCCATGGCATGTGTGGGCAATATATAATTTAGTGACAACTTTGGGCAAAAAAAAAAATGTTTGTAATATTCCCGCAACTTGTGGCAAAATATAAAATATTCCATGGACTCAACATGCCTCTCAGCAAATAGCTTGGGGTGTCTACTTTCCACAATGGGGCCATTTGGGGGGGTCTTGTGCTATTTTGGCATTTTATGGCCTTCGAAACTGTGATAGGTAGTGAGGAGTGAAATCAAAAATTTGCACCCTTAGAAATCCTGAAGACGGTGCTTGGGTTTCGGGGCCCCGTACGCGGCTAGACTCCCAAAAAGTCCCACACATGTGGTAACCCCGTACTCAGGAGAAGCAGAAAAATGTATTTTGGGGTGCAATTCCACATATAACCATGGCATGTGTGAGCAATATATCATTTAGTGACAACTTTTTGAATACATTTTTTTTTTTTGTCTTTATTCAATCACTTGGGACTAAAAAAAAAAAAAAATATTTAATGGGCTCAACATGCCTCTCAGCAAATAGCTTGGGGTGTCTACTTTCCAAAATGGGGTCATTTGGGGGGGTTTTGTGCCATCTTGGCATTTTATGAATGAATGATTTGTATGGCGCTACAACTGCGAACTGAATCGCCTCAAGGCACTTGTCTGCTCTTGTTGGGATGCCACGTTTAGAAGAGGGGTGAGTCTTGAGTTTTTTCCTGAAGGCCTGATGGTTTTCTTCCAAGCGGATGTTGTTTGGTAGAGCGTTCCATAGCCGAGGTCCCTGTACTGCGAATCTTCGTTCTCCCTTCGATTTGTATCGGGCTTTGGGGATGAGAAGGAGATTTTGGTTTGTTGATCGAAGGCTGCGATTTGGTATGTATTTTTCAATTTTCTCACAAAGGTATTGAGGCGCATTTCCTTGTGTACATTTGTGGGTGAGGCAGAGGGTCTTGAATGTGATCCTGTCTTTTACCTTGAGCCAATGGAGGATCCTTAGGGATGGGGAGATGGATTCCCAGGGTTTCTTTCCGGTGACTAATCTTGCTGCTGTGTTTTGGACACTTTGAAGGCGCGCAATCTGGTAATCCGGTAATCCTATGTACAGGGAGTTTGCATAGTCGAGACGCGAATTGATGATCGTTCCTACTACTACCGCTTTTTCCTTTTCCGTGATGAAGGGGATGAGTCTGCGTAGCATGCGAAGGAGATGGTGGGATCCACTGATTATGGATCCTATTTGTGCCTCCATGGTCATCTCTGAATCAAAGATGACTCCGAGGCTTTTGGCTTTTGTGCTTGGGATGATGGTCTGTCCCAGGATGGTTGGTGGTGTCCAAGGGGTCTTTGTCTTTTTCCTTGAGTTTGCGTCGAGGAGCAGTAGTTCTGTTTTTGATCCATTTAGTTTGAGGGAGCTAGTGGTCATCCAGTCATCTATCAATGTGAGACATTTTCCTAGTTCCTGGTATTGGTCTTTTTGTCCGGTGATCCGGAAATACAGTTGAGTGTCGTCCGCGTATGAGTGGAAGCACAGATCAAATTTGCTAATAATTTTGAAGAGTGGCCGGATGTAAATGTTGAAGAGTACTGGTGACAATGGTGATCCTTGAGGGACTCCATAAGTGATTGCCCGGGTTTCCGATGTGAAGGCTCCTAACTTCACTGTCTGTGACCGGTTTCCTAAGAAGGAAGCGAACCATGGAAGATCTACATCTGTAACTCCTGCCCCTTCCTTGAGGCGGATGAGAAGCGTGTTGTGGTCCACTGTGTCGAACGCCGCACTAAGATCCAGCAATACCAGAAGACACGATTCTCCATCATCCGCTGCTTCTAGGGCATCATCCCATATTTTCAGAAGTGCCGTTTCTGTGCCATGGCCTGGGCGGAAGCCCGATTGTAGTGGGTCCAGGAGCTTGTGTGTGTCCAGATGAAGTTGAAGCTGTTGTACTACTGCTTTCTCCATAATTTTGGAAATGGTGTTCAGGCTTGTTACCGGTCTGTGATTGTTCGGATCTTTGGGGTCGAGGTTGGGTTTCTTTAACGATGCCTTGCTTGAGGGAATTCGGAACCAATCCTTCTTTGAACGACTGATTTACTAGGTGTGTAATAGCGGGGGCCAGAATGTCGGAGCATTCTTTCAAGAGTTTTGTGGGGATGATGTCGTTTAGTGATGTGCTGTCTCGGAGGCTCTTGATGACGTTTTTGGTTTCATCCACGGTGATCGGGGTAAGTGAAAAATGTGGTGCTTGTGCGCTGTGGATGTAAAATTCCTTACCTGGGTTGAGTTGAGTAGAGTTGGTTGTTGTTTTTTTTTGTTGAATTATTTTATGAATGTTGACTATTTTGTTGATGAAAAAAAAATCGGATAATTTGTTGCAGTATTCTTGAGTTTCGTTTCCTAGGGGCTCAAGGCAGGTGGGGTTCATAGTCTGGGCGACTAGTTTGAAAAGTTCCCGTGGTCGGTTGACGGCTTTTGAGAGGGTGTTTGAGACATATTCTTTTTTTGCTGTGAAAATTGCTTTATGATATCTCTTGGTGAGTATTCTGTATTTTGTGTGATTTTCCTTTGTGGTGTTTCTTCTCCAGGCTCTTTCTGCTCTTCTGTGTTCCCGTTTCAGTAGAGTAAGCGTGCCATTAAACCATCCAGAATTTTTCTTGCGGATGGGTGCTCGATGTTTTGGGGCGACTGCATCTGCTGTTTGTAGAAGTGCCCTGTTTATGAAGCTGAGTGTTCGTTCTGTTGAGTGGTTTTGATTCAGTGTAGCCATTTTGTATGTTAGTGTGGTTTTGAAGATTTCCGAGTGTAGTTTCTTCTGCGATCTAATCCAGTGTGTTGTTGCCGCCGGGTTTGGTTTTTGCAGGAAGATGTTGGTGGCGATCTCAAATTTGATAGCGTGGTGGTCTGACCATGATAGCGCTATGTTGTCTCGAATGCTGATGTCCGTATTTTGCTTGAAGATGAGGTCCAGGATGTGACCTGACCCATGTGTGGGAGCCTTTACTAGTTGTTGGAGCCCTAGATCTTCCAGTTGATTGATGCAGGTGGTGGCGATGGGGTCTTCGGTGGAGTTCGCCCAGAGGTTGAAATCTCCGAGTACCAGAACCTTGTTGTTTTTCAGGGTGTGTGCCGAGATGAATTCCGTGAGTGGTATCGGTAGGTTTGTGTTTGGTCCTGGTGGTCTGTAGCATAGCAGCATGTGGATGGTTTCTTGTGGTGTGGTTTGCATCTGTAGAGTAAGTGTCTCCATAAAAGTTGCTGTGTTCTGTACCGTAGGTTTGACGAGCGCTAGATGAGCTTTGAAGATCACAGCTAGGCCTCCTCCTTTTTTTCCTTTCCTATGCTCGGTTAGGATCCTGTAGTTTTCTGGCACTAATTCTGTTAGGATGGTGTTGCAGTCGGGTGTTAGCCAGCTTTCCGTGATGAAGAGGCAATCTATGTTGTTTTGTGTGATGAAGTCATGGATTTCGTGCCTGTGCTTGACCGCCGATCTGGTGTTAATCAAGGCGCATGCTAACTGTTGCGGTTGAGTTGTAGTCTTCTTATGTTTGATCGTTGCTTGTGGATTGATCCTTAGTAGTCGTTCTTTTTGTAATATTTTTTGAATGTCGGTCGGTAGAGTTGCAGTCAAATTTCTTAGTCTGCGGAGTGACTCTGCTGAGTATTTGAAATTGCACATGTTGAGGTGCTCAAAAAATTTTTTTCCCTGCTGTGGGCGAGATGATGCGTTGAAAAAAGTGGATGCCTTTGTTGAGGCGATAACGGTCTTGCGCAAGCTGGTTGAAGATGTTGCGGATCTGTGGGAAACCCTGTAGACCTACACCCTCCCTCCCGTTGATCCAGAGGAAGGCGAAAAACCCCTACTAGCGCGGCCAATTGCTATTGCAGAGGAAAAAATTCCTTCCTGACTCCCCGAGGGGCGGTCGGACGTTGGTCCCTGGATCAACTGCTAATGGTGGTCCCCTGCGATACTTACCAGAATATTTACCTTACCGGGTTGCTCAAATGATGGGGATAGGGTGAATCCTGATGTTGATCACCTGGGGAAGAAGAGGCGGCTATATGGTGATGCTGATGATACTGGTGTGTGCTGTTAAAAAACTTGTGGTTAAAACTGGCTGGTCTGGGTGTATACTGTAATTAAAAGCCTTGCAAAAACTTGGTTAAAAACTTTGGTTAAAAACAATTAAAACAAGCAATTAGACTGTTGTCTAACCACTTGTGGTTAAAAACATGCATTTTAAAATAACTTGGCCGGTCTGGGTGTACCAAGATGGCCGCCGTACTATGTAGAAGCAGGTGAAGTGCTGTGGATTCGGGTGTACCAAGATGGCCGCCGGACTAGGCCCGAGCTGCGGCCTGTCCTAGCCCTGACGGCTCCCAGTTCTTCCGTGAGTGTTTGGTGGGCGCTGAAGGGCTTGGGGGGGGGGGGGGGAGGCTCGCCTCAGCCCTGTTGAGCCGAAAAAGAGGGCTAGAGAGGTGATTGGGGAGGCGGATGGCCGGCTTCGGCCGGGACTAGGCCGGGGACTCTCCTAGTTTCTGATGCCCAATGGGCAGATGGGCCGGCGCGGAGAAAGAAAGGGGGCCGATTGATTGCGGGGGGCCGCGGGATCCGCAGTGGGGTCCCGTTGTACTCCTGCTCCCTGTCCTCACTGCTCAGGGGTCCGGGATGGGATATGCACTGGCTGGGTCCTGCTCGCTGGGGGCTGTGGGCTTCTGACGGCCGGAGCTGCTGGGCGCACGTCCTCTTCCTTCACTCAGCACTCAGCACTGACACTGACAGGACACTTTATGGCCTTCAAAACTGTGATAGGTAGTGATAGGTAGTGAGGAGTGAAATCAAAAATTTATGCCCTTAGAAATCCTGAAAGCGGTGCTTGGTTTTCGGGGTCCCGTATGCGGATAGGCTCCCAAAAAGTCCCACACATGTGGTATCCCGTACTCAGGAGAAGCAGCAGAATGTATTTTGGGGTGTAATTCCACATATGCCCATGGCATGTGTGGGCAATATATAATTTAGTGACAACTTTGGGCAAAAAAAAAAATGTTTGTAATATTCCCGCAACTTGTGGCAAAATATAAAATATTCCATGGACTCAACATGCCTCTCAGCAAATAGCTTGGGGTGTCTACTTTCCACAATGGGGCCATTTGGGGGGGTCTTGTGCTATTTTGGCATTTTATGGCCTTCGAAACTGTGATAGGTAGTGAGGAGTGAAATCAAAAATTTGCACCCTTAGAAATCCTGAAGGCGGTGCTTGGGTTTCGGGGCACCGTACGCGGCTAGGCTCCCAAAAAGTCCCACACATGTGGTATCCCCGTACTCAGGAGAAGCAGAAAAATGTATTTTGGGGTGCAATTCCAAATATAACCATGGCATGTGTGAGCAATATATCATTTAGTGACAACTTTTTGAATACATTTTTTTTTTTTTTCTGTCTTTATTCAATCACTTGGGACTAAAAAAATAAATATTCAATGGGCTCAACATGCCTCTCAGCAAATAGCTTGGGGTGTCTACTTTCCAAAATGGGGTCATTTGGGGGGGTTTTGTGCCATCTTGGCATTTTATGGCCTTCAAAACTGTGATAGGTAGTGATAGGTAGTGAGGAATGAAATCAAAAATTTATGCCCTTAGAAATCTTGAAGGCGGTGCTTGGTTTTCGGGGGCCCGTATGCGGATAGGCTCCCAAAAAGTCCTACACATGTGGTATCCCCGTACTCAGGAGAAGCAGCAGAATGTATTTTGGGGTGTAATTCCACATATGCCCATGACATGTGTGGGCAATATATCATTTAGTGACAACTTTGGGCAAAAAAAAAAAAAAGTTTGTAATATTCCCGCAACTTGTGGCAAAATATAAAATATTCCATGGACTCAACATGCCTCTCAGCAAATAGCTTGGGGTGTCTACTTTCCAAAATGGGTTCATTTGGGGGGGTTTTGTGCTATTTTGGCATTTTATAGCCTTCGAAACTGTGATAGGTAGTGAGGAGTGAAATCAAAAATTTGCACCCTTAGAAATCCTGAAGGTGGTGATTGGTTTTCGGGGCCCCGTACACAGCTAGGCTCCCAAAAAGTTCCACACATGTGGTATCCCCATACTCAGGAGAAGCAGCAAAATGTATTTTGGGGTGCATCTCCACATATAACCATGGCATGTGTGAGCAATATATCATTTAGTGACAACTTTTTTTTTTTTTTTGTCTTTATTCAATCACTTGGGACTAAAAAAAAAAAAATATTCAATGGGCTCAACATGCCTCTCAGCAAATAGCTTGGGGTGTCTACTTTCCAAAATGGGGTCATTTGGGGGGGTTTTGTACTTCTCTGCCATTTTAGCACCTCAAGAAATGAGATAGGCAGTCATAAATTAAAAGCGGTGTAAATTCCAGAAAATGTACTCTAGTTTGTAGACGCTAGAACTTTTGCGCAAACCAATAAATATACGCTTATTGGCATTTTTTTTACTAAAGACATGTGGCTGAATACATTTTGGCCCAAATGTTTGACTAAAATTGAGTTTATTCGATTTCTCTTATAACAAAAAGTAGAAAATATCTTTTTTTTTCAAAATTTGCAGTCTTTTTGCGTTTATAGCGCAACAAATAAAAATCACAGAGGCAATCAAATACCATCAAAAGAAAGCTCTATTTGTGGGAAGAAAAGGACGCAAATTTCGTTTGGTTACAACATTGCATGACCGCGCAATTACCAGTTAAAGCAGTGCAGTGCGAAATTGAAAAAAGACCTCTGGTCCTTAAAGTGGAGTTCCACCCACTTTTACAACTCTTCAGCATCCCTCACTAAACTGTGCACTGTAAACAAATTGGATATTTTTTTTATTTTTTTTTCAGCACAGACTGTATATATGCTGTATTCATTTTTCACTTCCTCCTCCCTGGCCGTGGCCCATCGCATCATTTCCTGTTTGCAATGCCTCCTGGGAAGGGGCAGCAACTTCCTCTGACACTGCCGTTGCTATGGAAACCTGACCTGAAACCTATTACACTGCTTATGCTGCACTGAGCATGTACGAGATCTGCAAGGATGAGATCCAGGAAGAAATACAGTCACTGAGGCAATCAAATACCATCAAAAGAAAGCTCTTACGAGGTTTGGTTACAACATTGCATGACCGCGCAATTACCAGTTAAAGAAGTGCGAAATTGAAAAAAGACCTCTGGTCCTTAAAGTGGAGTTCCACCCACTTTTACAACTCTTGCATCCCTCACTAAACTGTCACTGTAAACAAATTGGATATTTTTTTTATTTTTTTTTCAGCACAGACTGTATATATGCTGTATTCATTTTTCACTTCCTCCTCCCTGGCCGTGGCCCATCGCATCATTTCCTGTTTGCAATGCCTCCTGGGAAGGGGCAGCAACTTCCTCTGACACTGCAAGTTTATAAAATAACAAACTACTGCTAAAAACTAACAAAACAGACCTTAGTTTACAGACTAACTTTACTAGAATACATTAAACTTGTGTATTATAGGGGTATTTTTATTTAAAAAGTATAATTTCGGCCGGAACACCGCTTTAAGCTGACAATTGGTCCGGGGCTGAAGTTGTTAAATAATAATTATTTTGCTGACAATATCACCGCAAGAAGCTGTTACTTACCTAGAAAAGAATGATATCTGTATTCGATTGTTTATGTAAAAGCAGCAGGCTGGTAGCAGAAATGGAAACATTTTATCTCTGATCTGTTAGGAATTGTATGCATTGTTTGCATTGTATAGATTTGGCAGAGCCGAGCGCTGGAGCCATAGCAACCGATCAACCAATCACAGATCTTCCTAGAAATTTCCCACAACATTTCTCCTGCATCAGTTTGAAATTTCTAGGAAGATCTGTGATTGGCTGATCAGTTGCTATGGCTCCAGCGCTCGGCTCTGCCAAATGCATACAATTCCTAACAGATCAGAGATAAAAGGTTGAAGTTTATCTATAGACACAGGCAGTGCCGATCCTGACCTCCCTGGGGCCCTAAGCAAAATTCTGCTAAGGGGCCCTCTACCTGACCCATGATGCCGTGAGCATAGGTCCCCAGAGAGCCTCCCTCCTTACATTAGGGTCCTCAGAGAGCCTCCCCTTACGTCAGGGCCCCTAGAAAGCCTCCCCTTACGTCAGGGTCCCCAGAGGGCTCCCCTTACATCAGTGTCCTCAGAGAGCCCCTCCTCAAATCAGGGTCCCCAGAGAGCCTCCCCCTACATCAGGATCCCCAGAGAGACTTCCTTAAATCCTCACCGCGACAATCATTGCAGCCTCACCGTGCCCATTATTGCAGCCTCATCATATTAATAATTGCCACCTCACCGTGCCCATCATTGCAGCCTTAGTGTGCCCATCACTGCCGCCTCACCTTGTCCATCATTGCCACCTCACCGTGCCAATCATTAAAGCCTTACCATGCCAATCATTGCAGCCTCACCGTGCCCATCACTGCCACCTCACCATGGCAATCATTGCAGCCTTACCATGCTTATCATTGCAGCCTCACCGTGTTAATAATTGCCACCATACCGTGCCCATCATTGCCATCTCACCATGCCAATCATTGCAGCCTTACCATGCTTATCATTGCAGCCTTACCATGCTTTTCATTGCAGCCTCGCCATGTTAATTGCCACCTCACCATGCCAATCATTGCCACCTTACCATGCCAATCACTGCCGCCTCACCATGCCAATCATTGCAGCCTTACTGTGCCCATCATTATTGCAGCCTAATGGTGCCCATCATTGCAGTCTTACTGTGGCAATCAATGTAGCCTCACCAGTCAGTGTCAGTGGATTACGCACAGCAGGCACCTCCCGCTGTGTCACGGAGCTCAATGTGAAATGTTATGCCGCACTATGACAAAAGTCCCACCCTCCTTCTAGACCAGCTTGTGTGATAGACAGAACACTGTATCTATCACACGAGCTGGTCTAGGAGGAGGGCGGGATCTTTGTCATAGCGCTGGCCGAAGGTTTCAGTCAGCTCTGAGACACAGCGGTCTTCTGACTCCCGCTGTGTGACAAGAGGAGGAGGGGGAGGAGGAGATTGGAGCTCGGGAAGCAAAGCCGATCCGCCCTTGGGGGGGGGGCCCCCCACATCGGCGGGGCCCTATGCATCTTGCATAGTGAGTGTATAGGGCGGATCGGCTCTGAGTACAAGAATCCATACAATGGGAAACCAACACGTGGGAAAGCGTTTTCTGAGGTGGGGTTCACCTTGCCCCATGCGGCTCACACCCGGGGTCCGGTGCATCCCCATTCACCATTTCAGGTCCAATTTTAGCCTGAATTTTTGGCTGAATTCAGACCTGAAGCGGACCAGAAGACGTACAGGACGCCTGTGCAAATTCGCACCGGAGCTGCTCTGGAGATGTGCGAAATCTCCTGCTATTGCGAATTGGATGCGGCGAACCCACATCCAATTTGCCCTGGTTGGAACCCAGCCTCAGTTAACACCTATGCGTTTTTTTCATGCTTTTTGCAGAAACGCAGGACATTATTTTTAACATGGGTTCCTATGGAACACGTTCACATCAATGCATTTTTAGGCCTCTGCGTTTTTGGATTTTTTTTAACCACTTAAGGGCCGAGCCTCTTTTTGAGATGTGTTGTTTACAAGTTAAAAACATAATTTTTTTGCTAGAAAATTACTTAGAACCCCCAAACATTATATATATTTTTTTCTAACACCCTAGAGAATAAAATGGCAGAGGTTGCAATGCTTTCTGTCACACCGTATTTGCGCAGCGGTCTTACAAACCCACTTTCTTTGAAAAAATACACTTTTTTGAATTAAAAAATAAGACAAAAGTAAAGTTAGCCCAATTTTATTTATATTATGAAAGGTAATGCTACGCCAAGTAAATTGATACCCAACATGACACGCTTCAAAATTGCGCCCGCTCGTGAAATGGCGACAAACTTTTTCCCTTAAAAATCTCCATAGGCGACATTTAAAAATTCTACAGGTTGCATGTTTTGAGTTACAGAGGAGGTCTAGGGCTGGAAATATTGCTCTCACTCTACTGATCGCGGCGATACCTCACATGTGTGGTTTGAACACCGTTTTCATATGCGGGCGCTACTCACATATGCGTTCACTTCTGCACGCTAGCTTGTCAGGACGGGGCATGGTTACAAATTTTTTTATTTTACCTTTTATTTTTTATTTTTACACGGTTTTAAAAATAAATAAAAATTGTGTCACTTTTATTCCTATTACAAGGAATGTAAACATCCCCTGTAATATAAAAGAGGCATGACAGGACCTCTTAAATATGAGATCTGGGGTCAAAAAAACCTCAAATCTCATATTTACAGTAAAATGCAATAAAAAAAAAAAAAAATTGGTCATTTAAAAAAATGTAATAATAAAATGGCCCTTTAAGAGCTATGGGCGGAAGTGACATTTTGATGACGCTTCCGCCCTTCATTGTTATGGAGATGGATGGGGGCCACTCTTCTCTATGCCCAGCAAGGGTGAAGATCCGATCGCCTCCGCCGCTGCCGACAGCTCCTGTAAGCAGCGGAGGGCACCGGTAATCGGCGGAGGGCACCATAGCGCGGTGGGAGGGGGGGCCCTCTCCCGCCACCGATGAAAGTGATATCGTGCCGAATCCACAGAGACCACTATTTTCGGAAACCGGACCGCCGGCCAAACAAGAGAATACCGGGGTTATGGCAGCTAGCTGCTGCCAGAACAACGATGGATTGAGCCTAAGGTCTCATTTAAACTAGCGACTGAGCTCCGGTAAAAACCCCCGCGGTTGAGCCACATTTTTACCACTCTTCAACCGCTCCTCCTCCTTTTTTTGCTGAGGTGGCAGTCAGGGGGAGTACACATGTCATGGCAGGAAGTATATCGCTAGTCACGCTCAAGTGAATGGGGCCACTGGGCAACCACCCCGTAACCGCACACAACATGCTCAGTTATCTGGTCAATTGGGGGGATAATCATGCAGAGAGGAGGCAATACAACACTCTATCACTGCCTGTCTATTGCTGTCTGAAGCACGATCTGAACGAAAATGAAGCCTGAATGAGCCCATAAAGATAGAATGCGACACCCTTTATTGGCTGACTTAAAGGTCTGGTTCACCTTTACAAAAATGTAAATGTGCCTATGCATTTAGGTGGTGTCGGTAGATAAATACAAACGGTGCAGCTCTAATGTTGAATAATGCCCTTGTTTTAGGTGTAGTAGGCCATTTACATACCTTCTGAAGCCTGACTGAAAAAATTACAGAGATGGCATTATCCCATTCTGCCTTGTTGCTAGGGAGTTGCTAAGACTGATACTCCCAGCTGTTACTGTTCACATCCTAAATCACAGGAGAGTTCTCAAACGGGGAGAGTAAGAGCATGTGAGGGGGGTTTGAATCAGAGAAAGAGCTCACTCCTGTGATAGTAGAGGCAACGCTGTATCTTAGCCTAGGCCAACAAGGCCCAGGCCTAGGGCGGCACTTTGCAAGAAGGGCAGCACGAAAAGAGTCCCCGCCAGCTTGCGCTACACTTTTATTGTAGCGCCAGTCTTATGGAGCAGACTGGGCCGGGAGGCAAATCGGTCTGGTGCCCCCATTAAGTGTCCGACATCAGGGAAGGGAACAGCCCATACATATGTAGGGGGCCCCGGGTGGCGGACCCCAACCAATGAGTTGTTGTATAAGTTCCCCAACTTATGGGGAGGCCCGCCGCTTCTAGTTTTGACTGTCCTATCATCACAGCAGACCTCTCACCTGAGTTCTCAGCTACAGAGAGACAGATGTCATGTCGGGAGGCTGAAATTGTCTGGAGGAAAAAGTCAGATGATGGGCGTGGGCCAGTAGAGTGAAGAGGGAGGGGCTATCCACTGTGCGAGGAGACCCCATGTCGGGAGAGGTGCAGTAAGTACCCAGGCTGAAAGGAAAACCACACCAGTTATTTGTTTGCCTTTGGCAGAGGAGTTGCTGTTATATATTATAGTGACTTACCATGAATATCAGCTACTGGTAATCTAGGAGGTAAGTGTTAACCACTTAAGGACCAGGCCTCTTTTTTAGATGTGTTGTGTTTAGATGTGTTGTTTACAAGTTAAAACATTTATTTTTGCTAAAAAATTACTTAGAACCCCCAAACATTATACATTTTTTTTCTAACATCCTAGAGAATAAAATGGCGGTCGTTGCAATACTTTCTGTCGGACCGTCTTTGCGCAGCGGTCTTACAAGCACACTTTTTTTTTAAAAATACACTTTTTTGAATTAAAAAATAAGGCAACAGTAAAGTTAGCCCAATTGTTTTTATATTGTGAAAGATAATGTTACGCCAAGTAAATTGATACCCAACATGTCGCACTTCAAAATTGCACCCGCTCGTGGAATGGCGACAAACTTTTACCCTTAAAAATCTCCATAGGCAAAATTCTACCGGTTGCATGTTTTACGTTAGAGAGGAGTTCTAGGGCTAGAATTATTGCTCTCGCTCTACCGATTGCGGCGATACCTCACATGTGTGGTTTGAACACTGTTTTCATATGCGGGCGCTACTTGCGTATGCGTTCGCTTCTGCATGCAAGCTTGGCGGGACGGGGCGCGTTTAAAATTTGTATTTTTTTTTTCTTATTTATTTTACCTTTTATTTTTACACTGTTTTAAAAAAAAAAAAAAATTTGTCACTTTTATTCCTATTACAAGGAAGGTAAATATCCCTTGTAATAGAAAAAAAGCATGACAGGACCTCATATGAGATCTGGGGGTCAAAAAGACCTCAGATCTCATATTTACACTAAAATGCAATATAAAAAAAAAAAAAATGTTGTCATTTAAAAAAATAAAATGGCCCTTTAAGAGCTATGGGCGTAAGTGACGTTTTGAGGTCGCTTCCGCCCTGCAGTGTCATGGAGTTGGGTGGGGGCCATCTTTCCCTCACTCGTCTCCATGTCAGTCCAGGAGAGGGGAGCGGAGTGTATCTCGACGCGAACATCAGTCTCACTTTGGCTATCACAGGGAGAGGATCTCCTCCCTGTGATAGCTGGAGCTGCACGGAGCAAACATCAGTCTCACATCAGTCTCTGTCACAGCTGTCTGGGACATTATTTGACAGGACACCAGGAGCTTGGGGCCGCAAGGGTCGGCTGCGCCCCTGTTATGTCATATGCACACTGATTTTGTTTTACTATAACATACTCCCCTCCCCTTCTAAAGTGCTTTCTTTATTTACACACACAGATCTTGCATCACAGTGTTTCCCTGAACACATCATGTGCTGCTGAGCTGCTAGAGATTAACAGCAGGATGAGATTTGCCGTCGGATGAGATGCTCCGCCTCCATCACACGGTTAAATAGGTCACGTGACCAGTGTAAGCCAATAGGATGTGATGGAGGCGGAGCATCTCATTCCACGGCAAATCTCATTCTATGGCACTTAGAAGAAGATGCTGGCGCAGGACCGTCAGGACAGATAAGCATGGATATTTTAGTTCCTCTTTAAGAGTTTAGCGATGGCAGCCTCCATATAACTTTCATGACAAATTAACTTGAAAATGCCGTAAATAGGATTTACATTTTAAAGACCTATCACACAACCATTAGTCCATTTGAAAAGGGTGGTTTGCGTGCATTTCCCTCATTATCTGAAATCTTCCTAATTCTTTATTTTTAAGGCTGATAACTGCTTCATCAGAATTGATTGACTCATGATTAACACTCATCCATATAGGCCTTCCTGAAAACTATCCGTTTACCCTGAAATAATTAATACTAATTGGACAATCTTGTTTATTAGAGGAAAGTTATTCCACCCAACAGAGCAAATAGGTTCCCACGGATAAAGAAGTTGATGTGTCACAGATGTTTTTTCAGTGTGGTATTTGCGAGAGCTGACGTGGCTAGGATTGCAAGTCAGCAGGATGACTCATTTGCTAAACATAAGATTGCTCATCAAGGTCTGAACATTAGTTACCTACGGAACTGATATGTATAAACATATACAGTATATACACACACACACACACACACACACACACACACTATAAACCAACTTGGACTAGAAATAAGCCAGCACACCATTAAGATTAGTATATATATCTATATATATATATATATATATATATATATATATATATATATATATATATGTGTATATATATATATATATATATATAGAGAGAGAGAGAGAGATAAACATACCATCAGTATTTCCTACTCATTTTCCCCCGCACCTATATACAAACAATATATACGTATTTACCAGAGCTAGACAAATCGGCTAAGAAATTATAGCTAACCTTCAGGTCTTTTGAATTTAATAGAGCTCCACAATGGGCATGGAGATCTAATCCTCCTTCATAAAGGGCATGAGGCTATATTTATTCGGCCTAGTTTCCAACAACTGACGTGTATTTTCTATGCCTGCACAGAACGTGCTTAAGTGACATTAAACAATATCTTTATTCTTCAATTCATGCACATCCACTACTGAATGGTTCTACAATCTTTTATTCATTAAATCATTTTTTTACTGTGTTTTTCTGCCCCTTTGAAATGTCCACTTTGCGCTTTCACTGGGTCGAACCTTATCACTTCCTGCGTTCAGAAAAGAACAAGCATGGTTATGTGCACACTAAAAATCCCATAGTACATAGCCTCTAATCTATTTTTGGGGTGAGCAGAGAAGGTGGCTACATTCAGACAGTGGGATCATGGGAAATGAATGTATGCACCCTCTAGCAGGATTTCAGCAAAAAAAAAAAAGGGATTTGGAGAGTTGGATAAGGCTAGGGCAATAGATGGTACTGTTTGGGCTCATGCACACTGTATCTCAAAGACGCGGCTCCTACGGGCTTTTGAGCTCTCATTTTTTCTGGTTGGAAACTCCCCTCCATGTTAGCCAATGTGTCCATGCACACTATGGCTTTATCAGGCGTTTACAGGCATATGCTCTTAGACCTTAGTGCTTAAATGCTTGAAAACTGCCTCAGTGTGAAAGGGGTCTTACGGGCAGAACCCCCCCCCCCCCACACTAAACTTGCATTTTTGAGGGGAGCTTTGGAGCAGAAAAGATGCCTAGATGCCCAAAAATGCGTGAAAAAGCATGACAAAGCTCGAAAAAGCTCGAAGCTCAAACACACACACACACAAAAAAAGGAAAAATTAGCTGAGGGGAGGGTTTGTAAAAAAAAAAAAAAAACCTTATGCTCAAAGGAGCACAAGCTTCTTCAAGCTGAAATAAAAGCTTAAATGCCTGCAAAAGCAGCTTTTTTTTTTTTTTGAGCTGCAGTGTGCATTAGGGATGGACGAACGGTTTGGCCCAAGCATGAGTTCAGGCTGAACATTGGCTGTTCGCCCACTAGACGAACACCCGTATCATCGGGGTTTTCGACCGTTTGTTTGGTTCACTGAATGATCACAATGCACTGCGCCGCCACACAGTGCATTGGAAGCCCTGATTGGCTGAAGAGCAAATGAAAGTTTTGCCCAATCAGGGCACAGAGCATGACTGGAGAAAGTAATGATGACTGTATCCAATCATAGCTCATTGCTCTTAGTCCCACCCCACACTATAAAAGTAATCCCATTTGTAGTGTGATATTGGTGTGCAGAGATAGAACAGGGCTCTGTTCAGTGCTATTAGACAGTTAGTATGCTATTCTGATTTTATTGTCAGTGTAGAATATCAGTTTAGTGTGAGTCTAGTGATAGTACAGTTAGTGTGAGTGTAGTGAGTGACCATTCATTTTTACTTTAGTGTGAATCTAGTAATTCAGTCAGTGTCAGTGTATTGACCATTCATTTTTACATTAGTGTCAGTTTATTGGGTCAAGGCAAGTTTACTGCAGTATGGTTGTGCATTAGTGCATGTATAACGCAGTATATTTAAGTGCATTATGTGCCACTTAACACAGTATATTTCAGTGCATTACGTGCCATTTAACACAGTATAGTGTATATATATATATATATATATATATATATATATATATATATACACACAAAGGTGGTGATATATAGATGGGGGAGGGGGGATATATAGATGGTGCAGGGGAGGTATATATACAGAGGTTATGGTATATAGATGATGGAGAAGAGGTATATAGATGGGGAGGGGGTGGTATATAGATGAAGGAGGGGAAGTATAAATACAGAGGTGATGGTATATAGATGAGGGAGGGGAGGTATATATACAAAGGTGATGGTATATAGATGGGGGGAGGTATATATACAGAGGTCCAAAGGTGCAGCGCTTAGTGTCAGGAAGAGTTCATTCATTAGGGGTGAAAAGAAACGATAAAGGACCCTTCACCACTTCCAATACATCCGAGATAGCGATAAACACCCAAGTGTGTCAATTCAGCTTACCAGATGATAATTATAAAAATGCGTCAAACATCCAACTCAGGCAATGTAAGTAACTCTTTCCAGCTGAAGTGACGAAAAATTTCCAAAGGTGGGTTCACCAACAGGAGATAGCCATCACTCTGTGTCATCAGTATAGGCCAGGATCAGCAAGCCTCAGGTCATGTAAATCACATCAATCCCAGAACATGAAAGGGAGAGAGGTGGCAAAAAAATTGTGAAGCCCGCAAATGTAAAAAGAAAGCAACACTTTATTGGTAATTAGGGATGGGCCCGGTGTTCTATTCAAACCCACGTTCGAATCGAGCACCGGGCGTTCGCCCGCTCGGCGAGCCCAGAACTATTTGGGCCGTTCGCATCACATTCGTGTGATGCGAGCGGCCCACAATGCATTGTGGCCGGCGCAGTGCATTGCTGGCTGATGATTGGCCAAGCATGCACTGTGACCCCGCATGCTTGGCCAATCACAGCGCCGGCAGCGAGGAGAGCAATAATTGGCTACAGGCAGGACGCCTGTAGCCAATTAAAGCTCAGGGGCTTTAGTACATGCCCCACTGTATAAAAGGCCGGCGCGCCGTCGGCCCAGGGCACATGTGTTCCGGCTTTGATAGAGTGAATAGGCAGTCTGCTGATTGATTTATTCATTGCTAAACCATTGCTGATTCATTCAATACTGATCATTTCTGCTGATTGCACTGCTGAGTGTGACATCATCTGCTGCTGGGGATTAGTCTGGTGTGTGCGTGCTGTTAGTACAGCATTGCAGTAGCACCAATCGCAGTGCTGTTAGCACAGCATTGCACCCTAACTTTCTGTCCCAACCTTCTGTCCCAACCTTCTGTCCCAACCTTCTGTCCCAACCTTCTGTCCCATCCCAGGCAGGCAGGCAGGGATTTATAGGAGGCTAGTGTGTGTGTGTGTGTGTCAGCACACATAGGAGCTAGTGTGTGTGTGTCAGACTCAGCACACATAGGAGGCTAGTGTGTGTGTGTGTGTGTCAGCACGCATAGGAGCTAGTGTGTGTGTCAGCACACATAGGAGCTAGTGCACCAATTGCAGTGCTGTTAGTACAGCATTGCACCCTAACTTCCTGTCCCAACCTTCTGTCCCAACCTTCTGTCCCATCCCAGGCAGGCAGGGATTTATAGGAGGCTAGTGTGTGTGTGTCAGCACACATAGGAGCTAGTGTGTGTGTGTCAGACTCAGCACACATAGGAGGCTAGTATGTGTGTGTGTGTGTGTCAGCACACATAGGAGCTAGTGTGTGTGTCAGCACACATAGGAGCTAGTGCACCAATTGCAGTGCTGTTAGTACAGTATTGCACCCTAACTTCCTGTCCCAACCTTCTGTCCCATCCCAGGCAGGCAGGCAGGGATTTATAGGAGGCTAGTGTGTGTGTGTGTGTGTGTCAGCACACATAGGAGCTAGTGTGTGTGTGTGTCAGACTCAGCACACATAGGAGGCTAGTGTGTGTCAGCACACATAGGAGCTAGTGTGTGTGTCAGCACACATAGGAGCTAGTGCACCAATTGCAGTGCTGTTAGTACAGCATTGCACCCTAACTTCCTGTCCCAACCTTCTGTCCCATCCCAGGCAGGCAGGCAGGGATTTATAGGAGGCTAGTGTGTGTGTGTGTGTGTGTGTGTGTGTGTGTGTGTGTGTGTGTGTGTCAGCACACATAGGAGCTAGTGTGTGTGTGTCAGACTCAGCACACATAGGAGGCTAGTGTGTGTGTGTGTGTCAGCACACATAGGAGCTAGTGTGTGTGTCAGCACACATAGGAGCTAGTGCACCAATTGCAGTGCTGTTAGTACAGCATTGCACCCTAACTTCCTGTCCCAACCTTCTGTCCCATCCCAGGCAGGCAGGCAGGGATTTATAGGAGGCTAGTGTGTGTGTGTGTCAGCACACATAGGAGCTAGTGTGTGTGTGTCAGACTCAGCACACATAGGAGCTATAGTGTGTTGTCAGCACACATAGGAGCTATAGTGTGTTGTCACTCAGCACACATAGGAGCTATAGTGTGTTGTCACTCAGCACACATAGGAGCTATAGTGTGTTGTCAGCACACATAGGAGCTATATTTTTTGTCAGCACACATAGGAGCTATAGTGTGTTGTCAGCACACATAGGAGCTATAGTGTTTGTGTCAGCACACATAGGAGCTATAGTGTTTGTGTCAGCACACATAGGAGCTATAGTGTGTTGTCAGCACACATAGGAGCTATAGTGTGTTGTCAGCACACATAGGAGCTATAGTGTTTGTGTCAGCACACATAGGAGCTGTAGTGTGTTGTCAGCACACATAGGAGCTATAGTGATTGTGTCAGCACACATAGGAGCTATAGTGTGTTGTCAGCACACATAGTAGCTATAGTGTGTTGTCAGCACACATAGGAGCTATAGTGTGTTGTCTGCACACATAGGAGCTATAGTGTTTGTGTCAGCACACATAGGAGCTATAGTGTTTGTGTCAGCACACATAGGAGCTATAGTGTGTTGTCAGCACACATAGGAGCTATAGTGTGTTGTCAGCACACATAGGAGCTATAGTGTGTTGTCAGCACACATAGGAGCTATATTTTTTTGTCAACACACATAGGAGCTATAGTGTGTTGTCAGCACACATAGGAGCTATAGTGTGTTGTCAGCACACATAGGAGCTATATTTTTTTGTCAGCACACATAGGAGCTAGTGTGTTGTCAGCACACATAGGAGCTATAGTGTGTTGTCAGCACACATAGGAGCTATAGTGTGTTGTCAGCACACATAGGAGCTAGTGTGTGTGTCAGCACACATAGGAGCTAGTGTGTGTGTGTCAGCACACATAGAAGCTAGTGTGTGTGTGTGTCAGCCCAGTTCTTGTCATCTCTTGTCATACAATGCCTGGAAGACCGCCAAGGAGAGGCAGACAGTCCCGAAGCAAGAACACAGGGCAAGCAGGCTCTGTTTCTAGAGACAACAGTGCTGGTCGTGGACGTGGTCATGCATCGTCATCAGCACGTGGCCATGGGACACGCTTGTCCTTGTTTTCGGCAGCTGGACATGTTGAGCCGCATAATGCCGAAGGCTTGGTAGAATGGATGACCAAGCCCTCCTCATCCTCTCTCACCCAGGCTCAGGGTACTGGCAGAGCAGCTGCCAACGCGTACTCAATGGCATCATCAGGCACCCCTTCCCTAGACCCACCATGTCCTCCTGAGGAGTCCCCCGAACTGTTTGAGCACAGTGTTGGGTACATGCTCCAGGAGGATGCCCAACGATTTGAAGGCTCGGATGATGATACCCAGCTTGAGGAAGGCAGTAGTGTGCGCGCAGAGAGAGGGGATGCTGAAGGACAGCAATCTGGCAGTCATGTTCCACCAGCTGCAGCTTACTGCCAGGTTTGCTCTAGTGGTGAAGAGGGAGGGGATGATGAGGTCACTGACTCAACGTGGGTGCCTGAAGGGAGAGAGGAGGAGGAGAAGGAGGAGGAGGCGGCGGCACATGTCCAACGAGGCAGCATGCCCTCCGGAGGCCAGCTAGAGGCCAGCACACCAACGGAATCACACCGCAGAGCTCCGCCTGTTCAGGGCGCTGCCTCTGCACGTTATCACAAAAGTTCTTTAGTGTGGGCCTTTTTTGAGACGAGTACATCAGATCGCACCACTGCTATTTGCAATATTTGTCTCAAGCGTATCTCGCGTGGCCAAAACATCAGCCGCTTGGGCACCACAAGCATGACCAGACATATGTCGACCTGCCATGCAGCTCGTTGGCAAGCGCACATTAAAGACCCACACCAAAGAACAAAGCGGACCTCTCCTTGCTCCTCATCAGCTGGGATCTCCATCCCCACTATATCTTCAGTCCTCTCTGAAAGCTGCTCTGAGAGGACTGAAGGTGTAGAATTAGGTGTGTCACAACCAAGTACTTGCAGTACACCGACGTCCGATTGTAGCAGGCAAATTTCCCTGCCCCAGCTGCTGGACCGTCGAAAGAAGTATACTCCCAGCCATCCACATGCCCAGCGGTTGAATGCTAGCTTGGCTAAATTGCTAGCACTTCAACTGCTGCCTTTTCAGTTGGTAGACTCGGCCCCCTTCCGTGAGTTTGTTCAATGTGCGGTTCCTCAGTGGCAGGTTCCCAAACGCAACTTTTTCTCATGGAAGGCGATTCCGTCTCTCTACCGGCATGTGGAAGGCAATGTCCATGCCTCGCTGGACAGGGCGGTCAGCGGTAAGGTGCATATTACCGCTGACTCATGGTCCAGCAGGCATGGACAGGGACGTTATCTGTCTTTCACGGCCCATTGGGTCACTCTATTGGCAGCTGGGAGGGATGCAGGACAAGGTGCAGTAGTGTTGGAGGTTGTTCCGCCACCACGCCTCCAAAATGCTATTACTGGTTGTGACACACCTCTCTCCTCCACCCCCTCCTCTTCTTCTTCCTCCATGGCCTCTTCGAGTGCTCTGTCCTCGGAACCAGCGGTGCTCCGTAGGCGTACAAGGGGCTACGCGAGTACGCAGGCAAAAAGATGCCAAGCCATGCTTGCGCTGGTGTGTTTGGGGGACAGGAGCCACACTGGGGCAGAGATTCTGGCAGCTCTGCAGGGGCAGGCCGAGAGGTGGTTGACGCCACGCCAGCTTAAGCCAGGAATGGTGGTTTCTGACAATGGCACCAACCTCCTCTCCGCCCTGCGACAGGGGCAGCTCACCCATGTGCCCTGTATGGCTCACGTCCTCAACCTGGTGGTGCAGCGGTTCTTGGGCAGGTACCCAGGCTTACAGGATGTCCTGAGGCAGGCCAGGAAAGTCTGTGTGCATTTCCGCCGATCGTATAATGCCAGTGCTCGGCTGGCTGAACTGCAAAAGGAGTTGAACCTGCCCAAGAACCGCCTAATATGTGACATGCCCACCAGGTGGAACTCAACGTTGGCCATGCTGCAGCGACTGCACACGCAGCAGAGGGCCATCAATGAGTACCTTTGCGACTACGGCACCAGGACAGGGTCAGGGGAGCTTGGCTTTTTTTTCCCCACGCCAGTGGAGCATGATCAGGGATGCATGCACTGTCCTGTCACCATTTGAGGAGGCCACGAGGATGGTGAGCAGTGACAGTGCATGCATCAGTGACACTGTACCTCTTGTCCACCTGTTGGAGCATACGCTGCGTGGGATAATGGACAGGGCACTTGAGGCAGAACAGAGGCAGGAAGAGGAGGACGTCCTTGCCTCTCAAGGCCCCCTTTATCCAGACAATGTTCCTTCTGTCCCACCCATCACACAGGAAGAGGATGAGGAGGAGGAGGAGGATTGTGTGAGCATGGAGGTGGAGCCTGGCACTCAGCATCAGCAGTCTTTTAGGGATGATGTACAGTCCCAACAAACCAGTGGACTTGTACGTGGCTGGGAGGAGGTGGCTGGCGATCATGTCGTCCTCAGTGACCCAGAAGACTCCGGACCGAATGCCTCAGCTAACCTACGTTGCATGGCCTCCCTGATCCTGCAAAGCCTGCGGAAGGATCCTCGTATTCTTCGGATCAAGGAGAGGGACCATTACTGGCTGGCCACTCTCCTTGATCCACGGTACAAGGGTAATGTTGCGGACCTTATCTTGCCGTCGTAGAGGGAGCAGAGGATGAGACATCTCAGGGAGGCCTTGCAGAAAGGTCTGTGCAACGCGTTCCCAGAAACTGGGAGGTTACAAACTCCTGGTCCTGGACGACGAGTTGCTGAGGCTTCGGTCAGTAGCAGAAGGAGCGATGGGGAAGGTGGACGTCGGACCGATGCGTTCAGACAATTTTTTAGTCCGCAGCCCCAAGGTATGATCGGTTCCAGCAACCATCGCTAGCGTTTGATATACATGGTGCCTAGGGGCAAGGTCAGACTTGGACACCTTTCCCACCGAAAATCCTCTGGCTTACTGGGTCTTGAGGATGGATTACTGGCCAGAGCTTGCACAGTATGCAATTGAGCTACTGGCCTGTCCTGCATCCAGCGTTCTTTCCGAACGCACATTCAGTGCTGCTGGAGGATTTGTCACCGATCACAGGGTGCGCCTGTCCACTGACTCGGTTGATCGACTGACCTTCATAAAGATGAATCAGTCTTGGATCACCACCAGCTACCAGGCACCTGAAGCGGATATAACTGAATAATTTATAATGTCACATCCCTTCAAGACTGCCTATGCTGATGCTGAGTGACTGTCCTGTTATGTTCACTGACTATCCTCTTCCTCCTCCTCAATGATCCATTCCTTGATAGCTTGGAAGAACATTTTTGTTTCTGGGTGCCACCACACCAGTGCCTAAGGCACAATTTTTCAGCCCCTGTATAACAGGGGCGTGTAATTACAATTTTTTAAAAAAATGCTTCGCAACAGGTCTGACTGCTGTGCTCCAAGTACAGTATCTGTGAGGGGTTGCAGTGTTGTGAAACCAGCACCGTTGCCTAAGGCACAATTTTTAAGCCCCTGTTTAACAGGGGCGTGTAATTACAATTTTTTAAGCAATGCTTCGCAACAGGTCTGACTGCTGTGCTCCAAGTACAGTATCTGTGAGGGGTTGCAGTGTTGTGGCACCAGCACCGTTGCCTAAGGCACAATTTTTCAGCCCCTGTTTAACAGGGGCATGTAATTACAATTTTTTAAGCAATGCTTCGCAACAGGTATGACTGCTGTGCTCCAAGTACAGTATCTGTGAGGGGTTGCAGTGTTGTGGCACCAGCACCGTTGCCTAAGGCACAATTTTTCAGCCCCTGTTTAACAGGGGCGTGTAATTACAAATCTTGATCTAATAGTTCACAGCAGGGCCCATTCCTGCGCCCACCAAGAGTAACTGTGAGGGCTTACAGTCTTGTGGCAACACCGTCCACCACCACCACCACCACCAAAGGCCCAATTTTCCTGCCCTGTTCACCAGGTGCATGCAATTACAAATCTTGATCTAATAATTCACAGCAGGGCCAATTCCTGTGCCCACCAAGAGTAACTGTGAGGCTTACAGTGTTGTGGCCACACCAACATCTAATGGGGCAAATTTCTGCAGAGTATATACGGCAGGCCCCTACTTTCAAACATCCAACTTACAAACGACTCCTACTTGCAAATGGAAGGAGAAAACAGGAAGTGAGAGGAAATCTACCCCTAGGAAGGGAAATTCCATCCTGTTACATTTAATTTGGGAAAAAGGTATATCCTCTATACTGATGCTTTATCACCAATCCTTGTTTCAATTAAAACCCCACTTTTCCAAAAACATTTGTCATTGGGACGGAAAGTGAGGTGAAATGTTCTGAACAGATGTGCAAAGACAGCAAATGTTACAGGGGTGATAACCCCTCCCTATGTTCTCCAAAAAGCTTAAAAATAGATTTTTTTTGGATGGAGCTACACTTCAAAATGTACCTGTTCAGATTCTACTTAAGAACAAACCTACAGTCCCTCTCTTGTTTGCACCGCCTATATACTGCTTTTCAGAGTATATAGGGTTGTAGGTATAGGGTTTTATTTTGGGTGCGGGGTCCCCCTTAATATCCATACAAGACCCAAAGGGGCTGGGGTGGGGGGGGGGTGATGGGGTAGCCATGCCATTTTTCTCAAGGATTTTCAGCCATATGGCCAGAATAAGACATGACATTAAAGCCGCAAGTGGTTTTAAATGGCTTCTTTTTTTCCTTTACAAATGTCATTTTGTGCACGGGAAACACATGCCACTTCACAGGCATACTTTAGACACCCTCCAGATACCATATTTAAAGCAATATTTCACTTTTTTTTTTTTCACTTTATGCATCATTAACCGCTTCCCGACCGCCTCCTGTAGATATACGTCAACAGAATGGCACGGGCAGGCAAAAGCACGTACCTGTACGTCCCCTTTAATTTGCCTGCCCGGGGGGCGCGCGCGCGACCCGGTCGGGAGCTCCGTGACCACGGCCGCGGGACCAGTGGACCCGATCGCCGCTGGTATCCCGCGATCGGGTTACGGAGCTGAAGAACGGGGAGAGGTCTATGTAAACAAACCTCTCCCCGCGCTTCCTACACTGACTGTCAGTGATCGGCGGTTCCCTGTCATCGGGAACGCCGATCAATGACGTCAGACGTACAGCCACGCCCCCCTACTGTAAAAAAAAACACAACACGTCACACTGACTCCTCCCCGCCCCCTAGTGGTTAACCCCCTAACTACAACTGTCATTTACATAGGAATCAGTGCTATTTAAATAGCAGTGATTGCTGTATAAATGACAAATGTCCCAAAAATGTGTCAAAAATGTCCGATGTGTCCGCCAAAATGTCGCAGTCACAATAAAAATCGCTGATCGCCGCCATTACTAATAAAAAAAAAAAATATTAATAAAAATGCTATAAAACTATCCCCTATTTTGTAAACGCTATAACTTTTGCGCAAACGAATCAATAATCGCTAATTGCGATTTTTTTTACCAAAAATATGTAGAAGAATACGTATCGGCCTAAACTGAGGAAAAAAAAATGTTTTTTTATATATTTTTTGGGGATATTTATTATAGCAAAAAGTAAAAAATATTGCATTTTTTTCAAAATTGTCGCTCTATTTTTGTTTATAGCGCAAAAAATAAAAACCGCAGGGGCGATCAAATACCACCAAAAGAAAGCTCTATTTGTGGGAAAAAAAGGACGCCAATTTTGTTTTGGAGCCACGTCGCATGACCGCGCAATTGTTAGTTAAAGCGACGCAGTGCCGAATTGCAAAAAGGGGCCTGGTCCTTTGGCTGCCAATTGGTCCGGGGCTGAAGTGGTTAAAATGACTGCTCCCGAAAAAACTTTAGTTTTTAAAAGTTCTTTTTGCATTGATATATGTCCCCTGGGGCAGGACCCGGGTCCCCAAACCTGTTTTATGACATTAACATGCATATTGGCCGTTATAATTCGCAATTTTGATTTCGAACGTTCGCGTCCATTGTAACAAAAAGGGTTCGAAAATTCGCGCAAACTTTCGGTCCGTTCGAAGGTTCTGGTGCGAACCGAACCCGGGGGTGTTCGGCTCATCCCTATTGGTAATACACTTACATTTAAGTAGTGAGGGAGAAGCTTCAAAAAAGGTTAATAACGATGGATGTCAGCGTATTTGCAGCAGCCAGCCTAACATGTTTCATCCAAAGAGGATATCGTAAGAGGCGCGGCCTAGGCTGCAAACACGCTATGTATACAGAGCAAAGAATAAAATCAATGACAGGTGTTATTCCTAAATCAAACTCCAATTCCCTGCAACTGTCAGCAGAGAACGTAAAAAGCGAGCATCCGCACAAAAGCGTCAGGGTCCTATGCTGATCGGGAGATGAACAACATTCACCTTGTTTAACAAATAGAAGCCCGAAAGAGGCAGCAGCCAATCAAAGACGTAAAAAGGGTGTGCGGATGTGCATGCGCACAGAAGCCAGCGGGCTCGGGTCAGCGACGGACCTTAGGAAGTGACCTCCCATCCGTAAATAGCATCACTGGAATGGACACCCCGGCTATCGCGCTGCACAGCGCAACCTCACATCCGGCCAATCATGGGGGGAGACCATCCCAGTGGCTCCACCCTTTGGAAAAAAAACAAAAACATGAATGTCATATCATAGTGCGAGAGACAGAGCACCAGAGAACATCCGGGGGCGAATCACATCCCAAGGCTGACCGGAAGCGGTGTCACTGCATCTCGCACCTGAACCAAAAGTGCATATATCCTATTTGTAAAAAAATATATATATATATATATATATATATATATATTCATATGTATTAATAAAAATACATATAAAATAATCCATAAAGAGTAGCGGTTAATAGATAAAGTAAAAAGCGCAAATAAAAAGTCTAATGTCTTTTTTTTTTTTTTTCTTGTTAAAAAAGTCTAATGTCAAAATCAAGAATCAAAATTTAAAAAATTCATAAACATAATCATATATTATAAAAACTAATATTAGATTATATTAGAATATATTAGAAGAATAAATCAGAAAAAATAATAATAAAAAATATATAAATGGCTGTGTGTAAATTGCATACAAACACATGCACAAACATATATAACCATGTAAACATACATATATGTATATATGCGGATAGACCCACAATTATGTAGATGGCATGAAAGTAAAATACCAGATAATGGAAAAAAAAAAGTATAAAAACAAATCCGATGCTCTTAAGAAAGTTCTTGAAAAAGAAGACATTGATCAAAAGATTAAGAAAAAGAAGAAATATGCCAGGGATTTGGATGATTATAAAACACAAGCAGTGTTTAAATGGCAGGTTAAGAGGGCGACCCTTACCAGTGGAGGTGTTGAGCCTTCCTTAGGTCCTGGCTCTCATCTAAAACCTAATATGGCTGTAGCCCATTTACTTAATAGAGAAGATAATGGCAATAGAACACCCAATGGAAGCTGGAGGAGAGTTGGTTTTAAAAAGCCAGCACAATCTAAACACCCTCAGGCTAAAACAGAATATCATATTAATTATGGAGGATCAAAACGGGGCGGGTCGAATAATTATCCACCACAATCCTATCCTAACAATGTTCCGCTGTACAATCACTACGGTCCTTTGGCTGGGGGCCGTGATGATGATTACAGTGGTTATGGGGATGACCATCGCTATATAGTACAACATCCGTCCATCCCTTCGCCTAAGAATTTACATCCTGGATATAGGCAAGTTTTTATCCCCCTAGGAGAACTCATCATCTTGCTGAGGGTTCTCCACCTTATGCTTACTGACAATGAGAATTATGTGCTTGCCCATGGTTTAAAATTTGCTTCAGTTAAACCTCTGAACAAATTTTTTTTTTAAATGGGATATTTATTATAGCAAAAAGTAAAAAATAATGCGTTTTTTTCAAAATTGTCGCTCTTCTTTTGTTTATAGCGCAAAAAATAAAAACCGCAGAGGTGATCAAATATCACCAAAATAAAGCTCTATTTGTGGGAAAAAAGGACGTCAATTTTTTTTGGGTGCCACGTCGCACAACCGCTCAATTGTCAATTAAAACGACACAGTGCCGAATCGCAAAAAACACTCTGTCAAGGAAGTGGGTAAAATCCTCCGGGGCTGAAGTGGTTAAAAAAGAGGAATGACATTATTATCCGTCCGGCCGATAAGGGTGGGGGAATAATAGTGTTAGACAAGACTGCTTACATTGCAGAGATTAATAAAATTCTTTCTGACACAGATACATATATTCCCCTCACACACGACCCTATATATAAATATACAAATGAACTTGTTAAACTTGTTGATCAGAGTTTTTCTTCTAAATTGCTTAACAAAAAGGAGAAAGCATTTTTGATTCCTTTGGCCCCTAAGAAACCTGTCATATGCTTTCTTCCGAAAGTCCATAAGGACCCCTTAAATCCGCCTGGGAGACCTATTATTAGCGGTTTGGACTCAATCACCTCCAGTATTGGTAAATACGTGGTTGGTTTTTTTCAGCCACTAGTCTCCTAGACTCCTTCTTACATTAAGGATTCTTCTCAGGTTATCCAAATGTTGGACAATGTGGATGACACAGATGGGTTAATTATGGCCACAGCTGATGTGGCCTCACTTTATACCATAATTTCTCACTCTGTTGGCCTAACGGCAGTAGACATGTTCCTACACAGGGACGATGGTATCATCCATTCACAAAGAAATTTTATTTTGGATTTATTAAGATTTGCTATGACCCATAATTATTTTTGGTTTGGAGGGATTCATTACCTTCAGAATCAAGGCGTTGACATGGGCGCAAAGTTCGTGCCAAGTATGGCGAATCTGTTCATGGCAAAATGGGAGGAGGATGTCGTCTATGCCAACAGGAGACCAGAGCTGGTCTACTGGGGTAGATATATAGACGACATCCTCCTCCTATGGAAGGGTGACGAGTCCTCTCTGTCCTCTTTTTTACAACAACTTAATGTCAATTCATTGGGCATTATATTGCAATTTGAAATTGACACTAACAAGATACATTTTCTAGATTTGAAAATCGAAATAATAGATGGTATCTTTGCTACCTCGACTTACTTTAAAAGTAGCGACAGAAATGGCTATATTGGGCAGGGCAGTTGTCATCACCCTTAATGGTTGAAGTCTGTTCCTAATAGGCCAATTTATTCGGCTATGACCTAACTGTACTCTTTGAACAAGCAATGTCTGAAAGACAAATTCACTGATAAGGGCTATTCGACAGGTGAATTGGAATCTATAAACAAAACTGTGGTTGATATGGATAGAAATTCCCTGTTTAGTAGAGGAGACAAGTTGCCAGTGAAAGAGAATAATTTCAATTTCTCCATGGTTACCACCTATTCACACCAATTTCATGATATTAAGAAAATCATGTCAAAACATTGGGGTGTGTTAGAAAATGACAAAATATTGGGATCGGTGTTACCTTATAACGCACAAGTTATATTTAAAGGTGTATCCCCTCTTAAACTACTGGTAGCCCTGAATATTTTAGATGCCCCGAACAGGGTCTCTTTTTTTCAAAAACGCAAGGGATATTTTCCATGTCATAATTGTAAGGTGTGTTTCGCAAATAAAATTAAAGAGAGTAAAATCTGTCAATTTAAATCCAATATAACAGGCCGAATTTATGATATAAATGCCTTCATTACATGCTCTTCTCTGAATGTGGTATATCTTTTGATCTGCCCATGCGGCCTACAATATGTAGGTCGCACTATTAGGGCAATGAATGTCAGGGTCAATGAGCATATTAATAATATTAAAAAAGGTTTTCCGAAACATAGTGTTTCATGTCATTTTTCGTAATGCCGCAAGAAGAATCCATTTGGAACCAGCTTTATAGCTATTGACAGATTTTATCCCCATTGGCGAGGTAGTTCAGCCAAAAGAGAGATTTTGAAATTAGAAACTTATTTATGATTTGAAGAGCTATACCCCTTATGGAATGAATGTGGACTGGGATGTGAATTGTTTCATTTGTAACAGCTGAATTTAATTTTTTTACTATAAGCCTTTTTTTTTCATTATCTGGTATTTTACTTTCATTCCATCTACATAATTGTGGGTCTATCCGCATATATACATATATGTATGTTTACATTGTTATATATATTTGTGCATGTGTTTGTATGCGATTTACACACAGCCATTTACATATATATATATATTTTTTTTTTTTCTGATTTATTCTTATATCTAATATTAGTTTTTATGATATATGATTATGTTTATGAATTTTTAAATTTTGATTCTTAATTTTGACATTAGAATTTTTGTTGGCGGTTTTTAATTTATCTATTAACCGCTACTCTTAATGGATTATTTTTTATGTATTTTTATTATTACATATGAATATATATATATATATTTTTTTTTACAAATAGGATATATGCACTTTTGGTTCAGGTGCGAGATGCAGTGACACCGCTTCCGGTCAGTCTTGGGATGTGATTCGCCCCCGGATGTTCTCTGGTGCTCTGTCTCTCGCGCTATGATATGACATTCATGTTTTTGTTTTATTTCCAAAGGGTGGAGCCACTGGTGTGGTCTCCCCCTGTGATTGGCTGGATGTGAGGTTGCGCTGTGCAGCGCGATAGCCGGGGTGTGCGTTCCAGTGACGCTGGCTTCTGTGCGCATGCGCATCCGCACACCCTTTTTACATCTTTGATTGGCTGCTGCCTCTTTCGGGCTTCTATTTGTTGATCGAGGCGGATGTTGTTCATCTCCCGATCAGCACAGGATCCTGTCGCTTTTGTGCGCATGCGCGGATGCTCGCTTTTTACGTTCTCTGCTGACAGTTGCAGGGAATTGGAGTTTGATTTAGGAATAACACCCGTCAGTGATTTTATTGTTTGCTCTATATACATAGCGTGTTTGCAGCCTAGGCCACACCTCTGACGATATCCTCTTTGGATGAAACATGTTAGGCTGGCTGCTGCAAATACGCTGACATCCGTGGTTATTAACCTTTTATGAAACTTCTCCCTCACTACTTAAAGTGGAGTTCCACCCACTTTTACAACTCTTCAGCATCCCTCACTAAACTGTGCACTGTAAACAAATTGGATATTTTTTTTATTTTTTTTTCAGCACAGACTGTATATCTGCTGTATTAATTTTTCACTTCCTCCTCCCTGGCCGCGGCCCATCGCATCATTTCCTGTTTGCAATGCCTCCTGGGAAGGGGCAGCAACTTCCTCTCAAACTGCCGTTGCTATGGAAACCTGACCTGAAACCTATTACACTGCTTATGCTGCACTGAGCATGTATGAGATCTGCAAGGATGAGATCCAGGAAGAAATAGTCTGGCTTCAGATGCCCACACTTAAGATGGCCACGGCCTGCTGCAAGTTTATAAAATAACAAACTACTGCTAAAAACTAACAAAACAGACCTTAGTTTACAGACTAACTTTACTAGAATACATTAAGCTTGTGTATTATAGGGGTATTTTTATTTAAAAAGTATAATTTCGGCCGGAACACCGCTTTAAGTGTAAGTGTATTACCAATAAAGTGTTGCTTTCTTTTTACATTTCCGGGCTTCACAATTTTTTTGCCACCTCTCTCCCTTTCATGTTCTGGGATTGATGTGATTTACATGACCTGAGGCTTGCTGATCCTGGCCTATATACTGATGACACAGAGTGATGGCTATCTCCTGTTGGTGAACCCACCTTTGGAAATTTTTCGTCACTTCAGCTGGAAAGAGTTACTTACATTGCCTGAGTTGGATGTTTGACGCATTCTTATAATTATCATCTGGTAAGCTGAATTGACACACTTGGGTGTTTATCGCTATCTCGGATGTATTGGAAGTGGTGAAGGGTCCTTTATAGTTTCTTTTCACCCCTAATGAATGAACTCTTCCTGACACTAAGCGCTGCACCTTTGGATTTTATGTTTTTGGTTAATCAACGGACTGTGCTAGCTGCTCTTCTTACATGCTTGTATACTTTTAGCGCTGATATTTACTACTGTGTTTATATATACAGAGGTGATGGTATATAGATGGGGAGGGGAGGTTTATATACAGATGTAAAAAATAAACAAAAAATGCAGCGCTCAATGGTATCAAGCAATTAAGGATTGTTATGAGTCATATAAACAATCAAATATGTTTATTGGATGCACATAAAATGATGATTAAAATGGAAATGTCCTCCATGTTAAAATACACCATGAAACATAAACGCCCACTGTGGGATACATGTGAATTAAAAATAGAAATTGAAATTGAAGTACTCCAATATAGTTATATGTGATTCGCCAAAAGACCAGCCAACAGGTGGATAAAGTCAGCAAGTATGCTGTGTTAAACACACAATGGTGGCCAAACAATGGCAAAACAAACTGACTGTAATATCCTAGATGGTAAAGGCTCACTGTGGTGTGACAGGGGAATGAAACCCCGGACTTACTGCGACCTTGGGGGGGAAGATATCGGTGTCGGCGGAAGATTGTAGTTTGCTGTCTGTCCGACCTCGCTGCGAGTCCACTTGGTAAGCAGCGGTCAGGTCTGTGGATGTATGGAAGACGCCGAGTGTCTGACCTGTTCGATATGCCCCAGAAGCAGGAAGCGCCCGCACTGTAGAGAGGCTGGTCTAGGTGGAACGGAGGCTCCGTTGTGTTGCCATGGCGACCGTGACAAACGTGACGTGGCACATGCGCTTTGTCATGGGCATTGACAACACGCGTTTATGTTTCATGGTGTATTTTAACATGGAGGACATTTCCATTTTAATCATCATTTTATGTGCATCCAATAAACACATTTGATTGTTTATATGACTTATAACAATCCTTAATTGCTTGATACCATTGAGCGCTGCATTTTTTGTTTATTTTGTTTACTTACTTCCATCCAGGAGTTGGCGGCTGCACTGGACTATGCATTTTGGTCACAAATCAGACAACACAATGGTTTTATCTTTATGTCAGTTTTAGCGCTCAAGAACTTACTTTGTTTTCTCTTATATACAGATGTGATGGTATATAGATGGGGAGGGGAGGTATATATATACAAAGGTGATGGGATATAGATGGGGAGGTATATTTACAGAGATGATGGTATATAGATGGGGAGGGGAGGTATATATACAAAGGTGATGGGATATAGATGGGGAGGTATATTTACAGAGATGATGGTATATAGACGGGGAGGGAAGGTATATATACAGAATTGATAGTATGTAGGTGGTGGAGGGGAGGTATATATAAATGCGAAGGTGATGGTATATAGATGGGGAGGTACTGTATATAGATGGGGAGGTATATATACAGAGGTGATGATATATATACATACAAAGGT
>CM053027.1:284490300-284580300 GCA_028564925.1 Lithobates sylvaticus | reverse complement strand
GGGGTTCGTTATTTGGTTCCGAACTTTAGCGATGTTTTGAGACTAGATTCCCTAGTCTGCATGATTAACTCAATGGGTTTAAGTGGTTGTAAAGGCAGAACGTTTTTTATCTTAATGCATTAAGATAAAAAAAAAAACCTGTGCGCAGCAGCCCCCCTAATACTTACCTGAGGTTCATCTAGATCCAGCAATGTTGTACTGCTGTCCGAGACTCCCCTCATTGGCTGAGAAAGCAGCACCGTTGGATTCCGCTGCTGTCAAAGTCAGTGAGCCAATGGCGAAAGAAGGGGGTGAGGCCAGGCCGTGGCTCCATGTCTGACTAGACACAGGGAGCAGCAGCTCGGCTGCTTGCTATGGGGGAACTCAAAAGAAGGTAGGGGCCAGGAGCGCCAGAGGAGGATCTGGGCTGCTCTGTGCAAAACCACTGCACAGCGGAGGCGAGTATAACAGGTTTCTTATTTTTATACAAGAAAAACAGACTTTAGTATCACTTTAAGAATACCTAGTTGTTTATGTATTTTTCACTTGTTTATGGGAGCTGTGTAGTACCAGACTTGGGGAGAAAACCACCCCACTTCACCCCAACCAGGAAACTACCAAAACCGGAATAGAATAGTTTTGAAACACTATCTGATGAAACCTTATCCAATGTCAGTGGTAGTGATAACATCTACAAATTATTCAGTGGTTAGGGCTACACCAGTAGCAATTGCTGGCATATTTAGCTGGCACACAGAAAACATTACACAAGAATGCGTGCGTGCCAAAAATCTGTGCCCACAATACAAGGGTGAAGTCAGAGGTTCCAACTGGCTATTACAGGAATTGGTGTTTACAAACTGTTTCTGTTCCAGGTTGTGTTCTTTCAGGACTTCCAAGAAGACTTCATAATGACCTGGCCTTATAGAACCTTTCAAACAGATTCACCCTTCCCCAACCAAAATGAAATAGACGATAAAACTCGCCCACATGCCATGCCATAAACTGTCATAGGCATAATTATGCCTATGACAGTTTAAAAAAAAAAAAAAAAAGACAAACTATTTTATAGTAACTGTGCAAAGATGCAACTATGTATGGGGTAAATCTGCCCAAAATCTCATACTTTACTTTCCTGGTGCCTAACACAGCCTGTGCATGGCCCTCTGAGTGTTGGGCACTAGGTATACAAAAGCCCCAACTGGTCCTGGTCTCGACCTACTAAAAAAAATAAAGGCGTATCTGTAACTAATGTGATACGATTGATTGTAAATGCCTCCATTGCTGTGCCTTGGGCTCATTTTAGATTAAGGACATCTCAAAGTCACATGATTTCTAGTGCGACTTTTGGTGCTACTTTGGATTTGACTTCTCTGGACCAAAGTCACATCAAAAGTAGGACTAAAATAGTGCAGGAACCTTTTCTGAAGTTGCAGCAACTTCTGTAGCATCTGTGGGAATGGCTCTCATAGAAAAAATTTTTTTATTTCACACGACCTGCGACTTGGTGTCTCACAAGTCGGATCCCAAGTCACAGAAGTGTGAAAGGAGTTTTAAAGTGTAACTAAATGCAAAACTTTTTTTTTTTTTTCGTTTTGAGTAGAGTGGAGACAGATTAGAACAGCTGCCAGATTTATTGCTGTCTGTGCCCCCGTTAGGGAGATTTACCCTCTTGTTTGTCCTCAAGACACATACACAAAAAAAGTGTTTATGCCATTTAATCACATCATACAATCGCACGCTACCATGTAGCAAAAATAATCTTATTTACACAATAAATGCATAGTTTTACCAAAGTGATTTAAAAGAGAGTTTTCCTTTAACAATATACAGGGGGATCTTTATGATCAGTAGCTTGTGTATGTCTGTGTATTTGTTTTTACATACACTTCTTAGTAAAACAGCTAGATGTTATACAGCAGCATTGTTTTGTTCAACAGCAGGGTAAAGTGGGCATCATTTGTACTTTGAAACAAATTCTTTTCTTCCCTTTCCACCAAATCCACGGATACCTTGTATTTTCTTTAGCCGCTCTTCAATAGTGTGAATTATATCCACCTCCTCTGGAATATGGATGTAGCGCACATTGCGTCCATTGATAAACAAGTCATCCAGCTTGGATTCCTTGCCCCGACGGTCTGTATAAGTGACCTTTTCTAAGCGTACGTTCATGAAAGCATCTACATTTATAACTGAACCTTTAGCAGAACTTTCATCTCGCAGCTCCACAGTAGTGGCATATCCATGCAGTCCCTGTAAAAGGATGACTAGGCTATTTTCTGAAATAGTCCTCTCCTTTATTGAGTGGCTTACTTCCATTATGACACCTGCAAAGTAAAATACAATAATAAAAATTATTTAAAAAAGTGAAAACATATTGCTTATATGATACAGTGAGGGATTGCATAAATAATTACATTTGTGTCACTCATTAAAAAAAAAAAAAAAGTTAGCAACTCTGCAAGGACTTATTTAGGGGTTCATACAAACAAGCACTAGATACGCATGCTACTGCATATTCAGCATTTAAAGCGGAAGTAAACACAGATTTAACAGTTTAAAAAAAAAAAAAAAAAAGTTACATTTCCGGAACATGCCAGTTGTGCTCTCAACCAAATGGTCAAACCAAGCAATGGCTGGTGTTATAGCTAATCACATGTGCAGTATCATGGCAGTTAAAACAGAAGCCAAGATGGCAGCTCCGGACCATTTGCGATTTGGCACTGCGTTGCTTTAACTGACAATTGCACGGTCGTGCGGTGTGGCTCCCAAACAAAATTGACGTCCTTTTTTTCCCACAAATAGGGCTTTCTTTTGATCACCTCTGTGGTTTTTTATTTTTTTGCACTATAAACAAAGAAAGAGCGACAATTTTGAAAAAAAAAAAAAACGCATTATTTTTTGCTATAATAAATATCTCCAAAAAAAAATCCCCCCCCCCCCCCCCCTCAATTTAGGCCGATACGTATTCTTCTACATCTTTTTGGCAAAAATAAATAAATAAATAAAAAAATCGCAATAAACGTTGATTGGTTTGCGCAAAAGTTATAGCGTCTACAAAAAATATGGGATAGTTTTATGGCATTTTAATAATTTTTTTACTAGTAATGGCGGTGATCAGCGATTTTTATCATGACTGCGACATTATGTCGGACAATTTTGACACATTTGGGACCATTGGCATAATACAGCGATCAAAATTACTGTAAAAATGTCACTGGCAGTGAAGGGGTTAATGTGTGTCCTAGTACGTGTTCTAACTGAAGGGTGGATGGGACTGTGTAGGGAAACTAACAGATCACTGTTCATACTCTGTATGAACAGAGGATCTGTCAGTTCACTCCTCAGAGAACCGAAAACTGTGTGTTTACACACACAGCTCCCGGTTCTCTGCGTGCCCCGAGCGATTGCGGTAAACCCATCGGAGATCAAGACCGCCGGGCACTCGCAGCGGCTCGGGGAACAAGCGGGGTGGCGTGCGTGCCCCCTAGTGGCCGTTTTTGGTACCGACGTACCATTACGGCAATTCGTGCAGCAGAGCCATGTTGCCGCAGTACAACTGCGGCGGCTGGTCAGCATGCGGTTAAACATTTATTGGGCATGAGCATGGATATGTCCACAGTTGCAGTTTGCATAAAGAAAGGCTTGGGCCTTGTAAATACATTGCAAAAAATTTAAAATAAAATGGAGCAGGACCTACATTTTTATGTAATGAAGTGCGTTATAGCCCATTCAGTTTAAACCAACTGCTCTGAGGTTTAAAGGGGTTGTAAACCCTCAAGGTTTTTCACCTTATTGCATTCTATGCATTAAGGTGAAAAACCTTCTGTAGTGCAGCAGCCCTCTAGAGCCCTCCTTTTACTTACCTGAACCCGAGCGTTCCAGCGACAGGGACGAGCACAGCAGCACCAGCCGCTGTCTCGGGTCCTCATTGGATAGATTGATAGCAGCACCAGTGACACGGGAGCTGGATTTGTGCAAGGCCTGCCCTAACCCCTTTTCTACTGTGGTACAGAATCTGTGGCTATCTATGCCCGGAAGTGGGTGCAGATACCTGTATTATACAGGTATCTGCACCCCCCTCAAAGGGGAGGGTTCCGATGAGCGGAAGTTCCACTTTAGGGTGGGGCTCCGCTTTAAGCACACTAGTAACTAACAGTTATCACCAGAGGCATGCTGCAAATGTAACTGTTCTAAGAACTAAACCCATCGATTTAACCATTTCCCATTTAAGGCATGCTGCAAGACCCCTTGCACACTGGAGGTGTTTTTCAGGCGCTTTAGCACTAAAAATAGCACCTGTAAAGCGTCTGAAAAAAGCCTCATCTGGAGTCCCAGAGTGAAAGCCCGAGTGTTTTCACACTGGGGGGCTGCGCTGGTAGGAGGTAAAGAAAAAGTCCTGCAAGCAGCATCTTTGGGGCGCTTTAGGAGCATTGTATACACCACTCCTAAAACACCCCTGCACATTGAAATCAATGGGCAGGGACGCTTTGCGGGCGCTTCTAACCCTTTATTTGGCTGCTAGCAGGGGATAAAAGCTCCCCGATAGCGGCTGAAAAACGCCTTTAAAATGTCGGTAAAGCGCCGCTAAAACTAGCTGTCAGTGTGAAAAGGCTCTTAATGATAATGTCACATTTGCTTGTGCTCTCAACCAAACGGCTGGTGGTGTAACTTATCACATGTGCAGCACCATTGTAACTGCAAATCGAACAGGGGCTAAGATGGCAGCTTCCTTGGATGTAAGCCCCCGTTCACACCGGTGCGACTTGTCATGCGATTTGACAGGTCAAATCGCACCCTGTTGTCCGCAAACAAACTGTTTAAATTGGTACGATGCAGTCTTTGCGGTGCCGTATCGATTTGAAAACATAGTTGCTGCACTACTTTTGGTGATTTCAGGTGCGACTTGCATAGACATCTGTGCATCAAGTCACACAGATGTCAGCCATGTCGCACTGACATGGGGTTTTGAAATCATGTGTTAAGTGAAGTCGCACGATTTCAAAGCTGCATTCAGTGAGAACCTAGACTAAAGGATAGGAGTGTTTAGTTGCACTGTAAATCAGTCGGTTTAGTTTCACTTTAACTCAACAAACTGAAGATAGAAGCCAAACAGTGGCAATGCACATCTGCTCCCGATTCTGGCTGCTCCAGTTTTGATCATTTTCCCGCTATACGCAGTGACTGGTATATTTCAAAGCACCACAGCCAGGGTGAATTTATTTTACTTAATTTTTTTATATTTTTACATTTTTTGATCACTTTTATTCCTATTACAAGGAATGTAAACATCCCTTGTAATAGGAACGTATTGCGATAGGTCCTCTTTATGGAGAGATGTGGGGTCAATAAGACCCGCATCTCTCCTCCAGGCTGGAAAGCATGAGATCGAGAAAAAAAAAAAAATTCACTGATCTCTGCGATTGCAGCTTTGTTTACATCCAGGAACCCGGGCGTGATGTCATAACGTCACGCCCGTGCCTCCGACAGTCATAGAGATGACTGGTGACCAATCTCTATCGTCGGCATCGGGCGCCGGCCGATTCTTTCTCCGTGCCCCCGATAGCAAGGGAGAGCCCGAAGAAGCACCGGATGGCGGTGCGAGGGGGAGGGGGGGGTTAGATGTCCCCTCCTGTCGCCTATAAGAACGATCAATAGGCGGAACTGCCGCTATGATCGTTCTTATTGTGCACAGAATCGCCGGCTGGAAAGAATGATATCTGAATGATGCCTGTAGCTGCAGGCATCATTTAGATATCCCCGCACAAATTCAAGGACGTCATATGACTATGTGCGGTAGGGAAGTGGTTAATATCACTTTAAAGTGATTGTAAAGTCTGCCATTTCTCTTAAAAATAACAAACATGTTAGGCCTCGTGCATATGAAACTCCTGTTTGAGCATCCACTTTTTCTGCCTTTTTTTTTTTTGTATGTATTTGCGCGCATTTTCACATACATGCGTTTGCGTATTTTAACTTAACCTCACGTTCTCGTTCTGCACAATATGGAAATGGCCATTTGTGCGCATTCACTCGTATTTGCGCGCATAAGGCGTAAATTACTGACCAAAAAAGCAGATTTTTCTATTTTTTTTTACTGAAGAACGCATGGCACTTGTTTATATGTTACTTGTTTGTGTGCATAGGCGCGGTACAAATGAAAGATCGTAAAACTATCCGGGCAATGACCCTACAGATTTTTAGGCTCACTAAAATGCTGTCATCCAATGAACGCAATATATACTCACCAAATACCCCACTATGGGGGAAACCGAATTTACAAGAATCCTCCTGCAGAACTGACGGGGGATTCTGGTCTAAACGGGGGATGAAAACAATCATGCATCTATTCCCAGATAACATGTTCTGTCCTTTTGAGGAATTTCGTCGGGAATATAATCTGCCCCGTATGGCCTACTTCCTATATTTGCAGATATGTCACACTGCGGCAACGCAGTTTGGCCTTCGTAACATAGTTGTTCAACTTTCTCCGCTAGAAAGATTACTGACTGACTTCTCAAACCAAACTAGTTTCATCATACTACAAGTCCCACTTACATTCTACAACTCATAGGCTCAGCAGTACAGCAAATAAATGGAGTGCTGACATCCCTGAATTGACGGAGGACATCTGGCAGCAAGTTCTTCCCCTCCAGGTTCCCTCTGTCATTTCTTCCCGTGACAAGGCGATACAGATCCTACTTTACACCATGTTTACTGTATAAATTAAATAGATTACCCTCTGCATTGTGCTCTCGATGCATGGCACGGCTGATGGCACATTCTTTCATCTGATGTGGGAGTGCACTCCGATCAGGATGTTCTGGTCAGAGGTCACGGCCTTCATCAGCTCCTTAACTCAGATACCCAATATCTGTAATCCTCTACGGTGTTTACTGGGATATATTGATGATGAAGGTATATCTAAAACTGTAAGAACCTTTCTGCGCATAGTATTGTTCTATGCTAAGAAATCGATAACCATCCATTGGAAGTCTCAATCCTCGCCCAATATAGCCTTTTGGCTCACTACCATTAATCATGCTATGCCATTATACAAGTTGACGTATGAAGCCAGAGGATGCCCAAAAAATTCCTAAAGATATAGGGTTCTTGGGTCAGCTCCGAAAGTACCATACCACCGGCTTCCTAAAAGATTAAATGAAGCCCCTGATCATTGATTGGTTCCAAATTAGTCAAAATAGACATTTGACCTTTAGGTTGCTACATATCCACTAAACTAAATGAGTTGCGAACATGTTGGGGACTGCCAGTTTGTTCTTAAGCTGGATATTTCTGCAAGTCGGAAGCGAATGAGCAGAACGGCAGAGATAATGTTTTCTGATGTTCTGTCAAGTAGCCGCGCATGCGCAAAAGTAGTTTTTCGATGCTCTGTTTTCCGATGCACCCGCCGCCGTTCGTAAGTAGGAGTCGTTCGCAAGTCAAATGTTCGTAACTCGGGGACCCCCTGTGCCAGTTTACCATATTTTGTAATGGTTCGAGCAATGTTCGCTCCATATACATGTTTGTTTTCTGTGTTGTTTGTTGTGTATTGAAAATAAATAAAAATTTACTTTAACCACTTGCCTACCAGGTACGAACACCCCCTTCCTGACCAAGCCATTTTTCAGCTTTCAGCGCTGTCGCATTTTGAATGACAATTGCGCGATCATGCAACGATGTACCCAAATAAAAATTTTTTTCATTTTTTCCCCACAGATAGAGCTTTATTTTGGTGGTATTTGATCACCTCTGCGGTTTTTATTTCTTGCGCTATAAACAAAATAAGAGGGACAAGTTTGAAAAAACGCAATATTTTTTACTTTTCATTATAATAAATATCCAATTTATTTTTTTTAAAACAAAATTTTTCCTCAGTTTAGACCGATACGTAGTCTTCTACATATTTTTGGTAAAAAAATAAATAAATAAATCGCAATAAGCATCTATTGATTGGTTTGCGCAAAAGTTATAGCGTCTACAAAATAGGGGATAGATTTATAGCATTTTTATAATTTTTTTTTTTTTTTACTAGTAATGGCAGCGATTTGCGATTTTTATCGTGACTACGACATTGCGGCGGACATATCGGACACTTTTGACACATTTTGGGGACCATTCACATTTATACAGCGATCCGTGCTATAAAAATGCATTGATTACTGTATAAATGTGACTGGCAAAGAAGGGGTTAACACTAGGGGGCACTGCAGGGGTTAATATGTTCCCTATGTGAGTGATTCTAACTGTGGGGGGAGGGGACCGTTCGGTGTCCCTATGTACAAGGGACACACCATCGGTCTCCTCTGACAGGACGTGGATCTGTGTGTTTACACACACAGATCCACGTCCTGCTCAGTTACCGGGCAATCGCGGGTGCCTGGCGGACATTGCGGCCACCGGGCATGCGCATCGGGTCCCCCGTGGCGCACGCCCCCTAGTGGCCAAAAAGCTAGCGCTGTCATATGACGGCGGGCGGTCAGCAACAAGTTAAAAACGAAAAAAATAAATAAAATTAAATTAAAAGATCTGTATTTTAGCTCAGTAAACAAAAAAATTTCAAATAAAACAACTGTACTGAGCTTTTTCAAGCTGCATTGTGCAAGAGGCCTTATACTTTCCTGCTCTATGCGGTTGGTTTTGCACAAAGCAGCTCAGATGGCCCCTCCCTCCTGTCCCCACAACAAGCGCCTTGCTATGGGGGCACCCGAGCCGAGTCACAGCTCCCTGTGTCCATTCAGACACGGAGACCAGGTTTGGCCCCCTCCTCTCTCTCTCCTGATTGGCTAACAGCAGCGGGAGCCAATGGCGCTGCTGCGGTGTCTCAGCCAATCAGGAGAGTTGAGGCACTCGTGGACATGGCTGGATAGATATGGGGGTCAGGTAAGTATGGGGGGGGGCTGCTGCACACTGGTTTTTTTTATATGAATGCATAAAGATGAAAAAAAAAGCCTTCTGCCTTTACAACCACTTCAACCTCTAAACTGAATATTAACCCCTAAAAATTATTTTATAAATAAATCTTAAAGTGGTTGTAAAAGCAGAAGTTTTTTTTAACCTTCTTTAAAAAGCCTTCTGTGTGCAGCAGCCCCCCTAACACCTACCTGGGGTCCCTCCCTGTCCAGCAATAGCCACGAGTGTCTCAGCCATCCAAGATCCTCCCTCCTGATTTACTGAGACACAGCAGCGGCACCATTGGCTAGCAGAATTTGACAGCAGTCAATCAGGGAATAGAGGGGGTAGGGCCCTGTGTCTGAATGAACACAGGGAGCTGTGACTAGGCTGCCCCCATAGCAAGCTGCATGCTGTGGGGGAACTGAACAGGAGGGAGGGGCTGGCCAGGAGCACAGAAGAGGAGGATTGGGGCTGCTCTGTGCAAATCCACTGCACAGAGCAGGTAAATATGTTTGTTATTTTTATAGGGAAAAAAAGCGAGACTTTACAATCACTTTAACCTTTAAACCCCAACCCAGTGATGATGAACCTTGGCACCCCAGATGTTTTGGAACTACATTTCCCATGAGGCTCATGCACTCTGCAGTGTAATTGAGCATCATGGGAAATGTAGTTCCAAAACATTTGGGGTGCCAAGGTTCGCCATCACTGCACTAACCCCTTACCAAAAAAAAAAATTAAAAAAAAAAATTACAAAGGCAGATGAAAAAGTTGAAAAACAGCAACAAAGAATGAAACAGATATTTGCTCTATTCGCCAATTTAAAAAAGCTCAAAAACTCTTTAAAAGGTTTGTAAACCCTCATATATAAAAACAACAAACATGCAATGATTTTGCACAGAGCAGTCCTGATCCTCTTCTTCTGCGGTCCCCTGCTGGTGCTCCAGGCTTCTCCTCCTTATCGGGTGCCCCCATGGAAAGCTGCTTTTCATGGGGGCACCTGTGCGGGCTCGCTGCCGAGTCTGTTGACACAGCCTTCGTGACTAGGCCACACACCCTGGATTTGATTGACAGCAGTGAAAGATGGCTCCTGCTGCTATCAATCTGTCTAATGAGGAATGAGATGGTGGCTGGAGCCGCTGTGCATCGCTGGATTGGGCTCAGGTTAAGAGAAAAAAAAAAAAAAAAGGGGGGGGGGGGGTAGTCGGGGAGCTGCAGCACAAAAGGTTTTTCACCTTAATGCATAAAATTCACCAAGGTGAAAAACCTTGATGCTTTACAACACCTTTAACCACTTAAGGACCGCCTCACGCCGATGTACGTCGGCAGAATGGCACGGCTGGGCACAAGCACGTACAGGTATGTTGCCCTTTAAGAGCCCAGCCGTGGGTCGCACTTGCGACCCGGTCCTGAGCTCCGTGACAGTGGGACCCGATCGCCGCCGGTGTCCCGCGATCGGGTCACACAGCTGAAGAATGGGGAGAGGTATGTGTAAATAAACCTCTCCCCATGCTTCCTAGTGAGGGTGTCACTGATCGTCTGTTCCCTGTCATAGGGAAAGACGATCAGTGATGTCACATGCCAAGCCACGCCCCCTACATTAAAAAAAACACATAGGTCACACAACCACTACACTGCCCCCTAGTGGTTAACCCCTTCACTGCCAGTGACATTTTTAATCGCACTGATCGCTGTATTAATGCCAATGGTCCCAAAAATGTGTCAAAATTGTCCAACGTGTCCGCCATAATGTCGCAGTCATAAAAAAAATACGCTGATAGCCGCCATTACTAGTAAAAAAAAAATTAAAAAAATATTATTATTAATAAAAATGCCATAAAACTATCCCCTATTTTGTAGAGGCTATAACTTTTGCGCAATCCAATCAAACGGTTAATTGCAATTTTTTTACCAAAAATATGTAGAATACGTATCGACCTAAATTTTTTTTATATATTTTTTGGGGATATTTATTACAGCAAAAAGTAAAAAATATTGCATTTTTTTTTTAAAATTGCTGCTCTATTTTTGTTTATAGCGCAAAAAATAAAAAACACAGTTGATCAAACAACACCAAAATAAAGCTCTATTTGTGGGAAAGAAAGGACGCCAATTTTGTTTGGGAGCCACGTCGCTCAACCACACAATTGTCAGTTAAAGCAATCGAATCGCAAAAAGGGGCCTGGTCCTTTAGCTGCAAATTGGTGCAGGGCGTAAGTGGTTAAATATGCTGTACACAATCGCTCAAAAATGTGCATACAAGACAAAAACACAACGCTCAGGCGTGAATGCAGCCTGTAGCAGCTTGGGGTTTGTGCTGAGAGCACATGGAACAGTCACCCAGCAACACATACATGAGACATGTAGGCATTAAAGCCCATTCTTTCGTTGCTGCACATATGTGTTGGGCAGTCATGAAGACCTCTTCTCATTCAGGTTATGTATACAAGGAAGGAAGAGATCCCTCCCGAGTGGGACAACCGTGACAGGAGTTTTACCCTTTAACACTCCAACCAAAATAAAGAGATGTGACTGCTGCCCTCAGCACAGAATGGGGTCTGTAGATGATGGGAATAGCAGGCAGTGCTGTGTTCACCTCCTGAGTGCAGCCTCCGATTACACGGTGTGATATGAACCCGCCACACGTCTCTCCAGGGTTGTAAAAATTTCTGCGACCCATGCAGAAACCAAACCGCGTCACTTCCGGTGCGGCTCGTCACTCGAACACGGCGGGGGCTCTACTGCGCATGCGCGGTCGAGAAATAGAATGCTGTCGAGCGGGCGGAGGCGGAGAGATGGTTAAACGTCAGGAACAGCCCCGCCCACGACCCTAAAACACCGGGAATCGCGCATGCGCGAATCTTATGCATGTCCAGGGTCCACTGGTCCAGAAATATTATTGACTCGAGGGGGAGGGCGAAGGCGAAATGTTGGTGGGATGGGGAGATAGAGCGGAGCTTGGAGAGGGGAGCGGGCCCCGTGCATAGCACTGAGTCCAAGTACAGTGCATTGTTCTGCCATCAATTACACTGCCACTGTGCCCTGCAAACGCCTCACTGTGCCTGTCAAACGCCTCACTGTGCCCGGCAAACACCTCACTGCACCCGCCCAGCAAATGCCTCACTGTGCCCGGAAAACGCTGCCACTGAGCCCAGCAAACACCACTGTGCCCGTCAAACGCCTCACTGCGCCCATCAAGAAACCTCACTGCGCCCAGCAAACGCCGCCACCGTGCCCGGCAAACGCAGCCACTGTGCCCGGCAAACGCCTCACTGTACCCGCCCAGCAAACACCTCACTGCACCCGCCCAGCAAATGCCTCACTGTGCCCGGCAAACGCCGCCACTGTGCCCAGCAAACGCCTCACTGCGCCCAGCAAACGCCTCACTGTGCCCGTCAAAGGCAGCCACTGTGCCCGTCAAAGGCAGCCACTGTGCCCGCCCAGCAAACACCTCACTGTGCGCAGCAAACGCAGCCACTGTTCCCGGCAAACGCCTCACTGCACCCGCCCAGCAAACACCTCACTGCACCCGCCCAGCAAACGCCTCACTGCGCCCGGCAAACGCCGCCACTGAGCCCAGCAAACACCACCGTGCCCGTCAAACGCAGCCACTGTGCCCGTCAAACGCCTCACTGCGCCCGTCAAACGCCTCACTGCGCCCGTCAAACGCAGCCACTGTGCCCGGCAAACGCAGCCACTGTGCCCGGCAAACGCAGCCACTGTGCCCGGCCAACGCCTCACTGCACCCGCCCAGCAAACACCTCACTGCACCCGCCCAGCAAATGCCTCACTGTGCCCGGCAAACGCTGCCACTGAGCCCAGCAAACGCCTCACTGCGCCCAGCAAACACCTCACTGTGCCCGTCAAACGCAGCCACTGTGCCCGCCCAGCAAACACCTCACTGTGCCCGGCAAACACAGCCACTGTGCCCGGCAAACGCAGCCACTGTTCCCGGCAAACGCCTCACTGCGCCCGCCCAGCAAACACCTCACTGCGCCCGCCCAGCAAATGCCTCACTTTTCCCGGCAAATGCCGCCACTGAGCCCAGCAAACGCCTCACTGCGCCCAGCAAACACCTCACTGTGCCCGTCAAACGCAGCCACTGTGCCATCAAACGCAGCCACTGTGCCCAGAAAACGCCTCACTGTGCCTGTCAAACGCAGCCACTGTGCCCAGAAAACGCCTCACTGCGCCCATCAAGAAACCTCACTGCGCCCAGCAAACGCCGCCACTGTGCCCGTAAAACACCGCCACTGTGCCCGTCAAATGCCGCCACTGCGCCCGTGAAACGCCTCACTGCACTGCCTCACTGCACCCAGCAAACGCCTCTCTGCAGCCAGCAAACGCCTCACTGCAGCCAGCAAACGCAGCCACTGTACCCAAATATTGCCGCCACTGTGCCATCAAACGCAGCTACTGTACCCACCAATTGCTGCCAGTGTGCCCATCAATTGCTGCCAGATTGTCAAGCCGCAGCTGTGCTCCCTGGGGGTATGCTGATCGCACATGCGTGCTGTTGGAGGGAGCCCAGACGACCATAAATGAGGGACCTGCATGTCATGGTAAGTGAGACCATCCCATATCCCACTCCATATTCCCCTGAAGACAGGGACCCCCCCAGAGGACAGGGACCCCCTTCCCCCCCTTCTGAGGACAGGGACCCCCTTCTCTCCTGGGGACAGGGACCCCTTCTCACTCTCGGACAGGGATCCTATCTCACCTGGGGGCAGGAACTCCATCTCCCCTGGCAACGGGAACTTCATCTCACCTAGGGACCCCACCTCCCCTAAGAACAGGAACCTGATCACCCTGTGTGTGCCAACCTCACTGCCCTGCCTGCCATGTGTCCTGTGTGAGGGCCCTCCTGTGACAGCTCTTATCAGGACTTCATCCCACTGTGTGATCCCCCTACATGACTGATCCCTCTGTGTGCACCCCTTACACGGGGAACCCCTCTGTTTGCTCCCCCTACATGTCTGCATACTCTGACCACCACCTGTACCATTTCCACATCCTCTGACTGCCTCCTATATCCTGTGCACATGTTCCGACCACCTCTTGTACCATGTCTGCAGCCTCTAACCACCTCCTGTATCCTGTCCGCAGCCTCTAACCATCTCTTGTATCATGTCTGCAATCTCTGACTGACTATCTCTTGTCTTTTAACGTGTCTGCAGTCTCTTAGCGGGAGTCTGGAGAGGAACACCGCCGGGATTGGGATTACGGGAGGAGTCAGACGTGTATGGACTGTGAAGAAGAGACTATAGAATAAAAAACAGAACCACCAACCTGGAGCTGTCTAACTGAGCCCTGCATGCTGCACCGGAGAGGAGGTCAGTGACAGCGCCATCAGGCCAGTGTGAGGGGGGTCACTGATGTAAGGGGGGAGTGAATACAATTATGCAAGAGGGCACTGATATAAAGGTTTTCCCTCATCTCAGTAACACCCCCCCCCCCTTACCTTAGTGTATTCACTCTGCGGAAGGTGGTCTCTGGTCACCAGAGTCTCCCCCCCCCCCCCATCACATTTCCTGGCATTCCCCTTTACATCAGAGTCTGCAGAATTCTTCCCCCTTACAGTGCAAGGGAACTCAGATGTAAAGGAAAATGCTGAAGAGCATGATCTAAGGAGGAACTCTGATGTAAGGGGTGCTCTGGTCAGCAGAGAGCACCTTTTATCAGAGTCCACTGCATTCCCATTTACATCAGAGTTCCCACTTACATCAGGGTCTGCAGCATTGCCCTTTACATCAGCGTTCCCCTTTACATCAGGGTTCGCAGAGTTCCCCCTGTAAGATTAGAAGGGATGGAGGCCCAGAGACATGTCCAGGGTACACAGAGGATGCATGGGATAGATTAGAAGGGATGGAGGCCCAGAGACATTGTCCAGGGAACACAGAAGATACATGGGATAGAATGGAAGGGGTGGAGGCCCAGAGACATGTCCAGAGTACACAGAAGATACATGGGATAGATTAGAAGGGATGGAGGCCCAATTGTATTCCTCTGGGGGGGGGTTTATGGTCCTCATTTATGGTCGTCTGGGTTCCCTCCAGCAGCACGGATGTGCTATCAGCATACCCCCAGGGAGCACAGTTGCGGCATGACAATCTGGCAGCAATTTTTGAGTACAGTGGCTGCGTTTGCTGGGCGCAGTGAGGCATTTGACGGGCGCAGTGGTGGCGTTTGCCGGGCACAGTGGCTTCGTTTGCCGAGCACAGTGAGGCGTTTGCTGGGCACAGTGAGGCGTTTGCTGGGTGCAGTGAGGCTTTTGACGGGCACAGTGGCTGCGTTTGACAGGTGCAGTGAGGTGTTTGCTGAGTCCAGTGAGGCATTTAATGGGTGCAGTGAGGTGTTTGGGTGCACTGAGGCGTTTGATGGGCGCAGTGAGGCGATTGATGGGCACAGTGGCTGCGTAATTGATGGCAGAACAATGTAGTGTACTTGGACTCAGTGCTATGCACTGGGGCACGCTCCCCTCTCCAAGCTCCGCTCTATCTCCCCCTCCTTAATTTTTCTGGACCCTCAACATACATACGATTTGTACATGCGCGATTCGCTGTGTTTTAGGGTGGTGGGCGGGGCTGTTTCTGACGTTTAACCATCTCTCCGCTGCCGCCTGCCCACCCGCTCGAGAGCATATTTCTCGACCGCGGGTAGCTCGCGCGCATGCGCGATCAAGGGCCGTGAAATCGCGCATGCGCAGTAAAGCCCCGCCGTCAGCTGTTTGAATGACGGAGCCGCACCGGAAGTGATGCGGTTTGGTTTCTGAATGGGTCGCAGAAACACCGGTATCTCCTCTTCCTGCATTTCTGCCGGTGTTGTGTCAAATACTGTCCCCCGTCGGATAGTGTCTGCCCTGTACTGCACTGGCGCAGTACGGAGGACAAGGAGGCACCGAAAGTCTCCGAAGATAAATCCAGGTTCAAGCCCCACCATCCAAGTGGACATAGAGTTAGAATAAAAAATTGCACAGCGAAGTAAGGCCGTGCCCGAAGCGTGGCGAGCAAAACGAGCCCCCGAGGGGCCCTGTTACTAAGTGCTACCGTATGTCCACTTGGATGGTGGGGCTTGTACCTGGACTCGCAGGCACCGTTCATCTTCGGAGACTTTCGGAGTCTCCTAGTCCTCCTGACTATACGATGGGGGGACAGTTTTTGGCAGAACACCGCGCAAATGACACAAACAGCCACGTGATCTCTGCCGGGGAATGATCACCTTCCGTGACTGACAGGGGAATGCACCAATCACGTATAGCCTGGGGTTAGCACAGTGTAGGGCGGTTGTTGTAATGTAGACGGTGATGGTATCTGGGCTCCCATAGACACTAGATAAAAGGAAATGAAAGTGCGATGGTCATTGTAGTAATAAAAACAAAATGTATTTATTTATTTTAAAAGGAGTGGCACAATTCTATTGGTCTCAGGCACCTATGTCTAAAGCCGACCATAGTGTGCCCCATTTTCAGCAGAATTATCCTGAATCAGCTGCAATTCAAAGTGTGGGTGGCCTTGTCAGCACCTTCCACTTCCAACAAAAGTAAATTTTTTTAATTCTACTTTTGTAGAAGGAGCCAGGTGATAAATTTGTTGGTGACTGCATTCAGTCAGAAGCTGGCTGGTCCCTAAATACAGTGTCCTCCATTCAGACTATTTAGTATGTGGAAGTGAGAGTTTACAGTGGCTATGCTTCCACCCTCCCGGAAAGCGATCCACGATGGACTACTTTTCAGAACTATTTGGCAGATGCTGAGGAGACAATATGTCACCTGCTTTATGCTAGGTTCGCATCTATGCATTTTTTGCATGGGAACAGCAGCCCATTCAAATGAATGGGCTGGTATGCCTGCATTTCCACAAAAAAAAAAAAAAAAAAAAAAAAGTGCATGCACCTTATCAAAAACACGGCCCGGTCAAAAAGACTCCTGCAGTTTCCGCACACTGGCTTCAATTATATATGCCAATCAGAAGGTATGGCAGCCCTGCTCGTTTCCTCAGAGCAGTGCGTTTTCCTCCCTGGGTGATGTTGACTGGTGCAGGAATTTCTGCAATTCCCACAGAAGTGTGAACCTAGCCTTAAACTTCAAAATGCCAAACCAATGTGCCCCAACCATATGCACTGCACGCAATTACAGAGCCATCACAATACAGCCCTTTTCAATTAAATTGGTCCTGTTTGGCGGCAAAATGCAAGATGTTCAACTTTTGCCCCAAAGCATCGCAGCTACAGCATGGGTACAGCCCTAAGCAGCTGCCTGGGTGGGTAGTCAGTCCTAATTTTACTGCCTCCAGCTGCCCATGTGAATAAGCCCCTCAGGTGTATGTCTAGTTTAACAGGGTCCTAAATACCTATGACTCAGTTACCTGTTATAGGACTCTTTCACTCCAGCCTGATCTGCTACAGTGCGTGCGTTTAGATGTGTTGGTACATGCATTGCATTAGGGCAGGGATATGCAATTAGCGGACCTCCAGCTGTTGCAAAAACTACAAGTCCCATCATGCCTCTGCCTCTGGGTGTCATGCTTGTGGCTGTCAGAGTCTTGCTATGCCGCATGGGACTTGTAGTTCTGCAACAGCTGGAGGTCTGCTAATTGCATATCCCTGCATTAGGGCACCAAAATGGACCAAAAGTTGTGCATGCAGCATTTTCAGCAACACACATTAGTACCACACCATAAGGGTACTTTCACACTGGAGCGGCGGGTCTGTTAGCGATAAAGTGCTGCTAGTTTTAGTTTTGGCGCTTTTAACCCCCACTAGGGGCTGAAGAAGGACTTAATAGCGCCCGTGTGGCTGCAGCATTTCCGAAGTGCTGCCCATTCATTCCAATGGGCAGGGGCAGTGCAGGAGCGCCGTATACAGCACTCTTACACCGCCCCAAAGATGCAGCTTGCAGGACTTTTTCTCCTGTCCCGCAAGTGCACTGCCCCAGTGTGAAAGTACTTGGGCTCTCACACTAGGTAGGCATCAGAGGCAGCTTACAGGTGCTATTTTTAGTGCTAAAATGCCTGAAAACTGCCTCAGAAAGTACACGAATGGTGCAAATAGGCCCCCCACTGTGTGTAACAGCTGAGCAGCATGTTCAAGTATAGTACTGCGATCATTGCAGTGTTGTTCACAACATACAAGGACAGTAGCTGGCTGGTTCAAAATATAACTATCTATATACTGTGGTCAGGCTGTGGTGGGGCCTAAACCACAGTTGTTGTGTCTAGTTTTATTTCCAATAAACAAATAATGAAAAAAAAATTACCTTCAAATATTAAATTTTTCATTCGTTATTAGTGGTGACACCAATCCCAATAGATGTTGAAAGCAGTCATCTGGCATACGTAGATAGTTCTTAAAGTCATCAGGATTATTCTCCTTCAATTCCTTTGGCAATTTCATGTGGGAAAAACGCTCTCTGTTCCTCAGCCAATCCTTGCTCCATATTCTTCTCCTTTTATTTCGCTCTTTTTCCTTTTCTTGTATGGCCAGCACTCCCAGCATTGCTATAGCAATGTTTTTTTGTTTCGTCTACACATTCCATAGTGAATAAATTAATATTCTCTGTGCAAACGACGATGATGGAATATTTCCAGCTACCACAAACTATCGACCACCCTCACCGGAAATGTACAGGTGTGAAAGGTCAAATATTGCGCCACTTCCCTAAACCGATTTCTTGAACCTTAAATCGTGACATAGTATGGCATTCAAACGGTTTATCGGTTCAAATTTAGAAACTGCATGATGGTAGAGTCGTTAGCTCTAAACAACTGATTTGTTGTTTACAGTGAACTTAACCTGCCGATTTTTCGTCTAGTGTATGGCCAGCATAAGGAGCAGGGTTGCCGGCGTCCTCAACAACCAGTAAATAGCTGGTTGTCAAGGAGTGAGCCAGCAAACCGGCTTCCGCGTCCTTAACAATGGATGACTCAGGGTTCCCCACTAACAACTGAATGTAAACAAAAGAAGTGCCGGCAATAAAAATTTGAGAAAAAAAAAAACAGCATGGGGGTCCTAGGCCTTCAGGTCTGGTAAAGGTTTTAAGAGGACCCCCAAGCCAAAATTTTGAAAAATAAGGCAATGGGGATCCCCATCCAAAATTCATACCAGACCCTTATCCGAGCATCCAGGCTGGCAGGCCAGGAAAAGGGGGAGGGTGAGCGAGTGCCCCACCTCCTGAACCATGCTAGGCAACGCGCCCTTAACATGGGGGAGGGGGTGCTTTGGATTTCCTAAATTCTGGCCCCCCATGTTAATTTTTTTTTTTAATTTTGGTGTGGGGGTTCCCCTCAAAATCCATACCAGACATCCCCCCAAGCTGTTTTTTTTTTCTGGCAATTCTTTTGTGTACATTCAGCTGTCAGCAGGGAACCCCGCTGACAGCTGATGAGTCATCCATTGTTAAGGACTTGGCGACTGGCTCGCTCCTTAACAACCAGCTATGCACTAGTTGTTAAGGACACCAGCAGTATCCTGCTTAGAAAAAAAGAACGCTGTATTGACATTATTCTTTATGGTTTATTAGCTTAATTTGCTTGTTATATTGCAAGACTCTGTTACTCTTTATCCCATATGCAGGCATTCGGTTAACCTGATAAATACATCTGTAATTTTTATGATCAGTTTAATTGGTAACTTAAAGTAGAACTATAGGCAATTTTTTTTTTTCCATTTTGGATAGAGTAAAGCCTTGTACACACGATCAGATTTTCGGATGACCCTTCCTACGCTTTTTGTTGCATGCTAGTCTCATGTCGAAGGTGAAGAGGTCACTCACCATACGAAAATTCTCATACGACAGAATACAACTTCGGAAGTGACGTAATGTGTTGAGTAGTTTTGTATGTATTGTTTAGTTTCTGAGCATGTGTAGTCTTGTCTAGTCTTACGAATTTTTCAGACGAAAACCGTACTAATTAAACGAAAATCGGATGTTGAGTTCACGTGCGACAACAATTTTTTTAGTCTGCACATCAAGCTTTTGTTAGATGAAAAATCGGAATCGGCTGTCGAAAGTGCTATACTAACAAATCCGAAAATCGTCAGATCTGTGCCCAAAACAGGAAGTGAGAGGGAATCCCTGCAAATTAAGGGAATTTCTTGGGGATTCCCAGGTCACCAGTACTAGTGTCCCCATTGGAAGATTTTCTCTCTATTACTTTTCTGGGGACATCCCAAAATGTGGGATTTTCTTTTACTTTCACTTTTAACCACTTCAGCCCCGGACGATTTTACCCCCTTCCTTACCAGAGCACTATTTGCGATTCGGCACTGCGTAGATTTAACTGACAATTGCGACGTTGCACCCAAACAAAATTGATGTCCTTTTTTTCCCACAATAGAGCTTTCTTTTGGTGGTATTTGATCACCTTTGCGGTTTTTATTTTTTGCGCTATAAACAAAAGCGTGACAATTTTGAAAAAAAAAAAAAAAAAAAAACTATTTTTTACTTTTTGCTGTAATAAATATCACATTTAAAAAAAAAAAAAAATTTGACTCAGTTTAGGCCGATATGTATTCTTCTACATATTTTTGGTAAAAAAAAAAAAAAAAAAAAAAACGCAATAAGTGTATATTGATTGGTTTGCACAAAAGTTATAGCGCCTACAAAATAGGGGATAGATTCTTTTTTTTTTCTTTACTAGTAATTGCGGCGATCTGCAATTTTTTTCGTGACTATGACATTGCGGCGGACACTTCGGTTACTTTTAACACATTTTTGGGACCATTTACACAGCGATCGGTGCTATAAAATTGCACTGATTACTGTGTAAATGTGACTGGCAGGGAGGGGGTTAACACTAGGGGGCGCTGCAGGGGTTAATGTATGTTCCCTGGGAGTGTTTCTAACTGTGGGGGGAGGGGACTCACATGGAGGAGAACAATCGGTGTTCCTCTGTACTGGGTACACACCATCGGTCTCCTCTCCACTGACAGGACGTGGATCTGTGTGTTTACACACATAGATCCACGGTCCTGCTGTGTTCCCGGGCAATCGCGGGTGCCCAGCGGACATCGCGACCGCCGGGCACGCGCACCGGGTCCCGAGCAGCAGGGTGCGCGCCCCCTAGATGGCCGTGAATTGTGGGCGTCATTTGACAATGGGCTGGTATTGAAGTGGTTAATGATAACAGTAAAGAGGACAAAAAGAGAGGGTGAATCTTCCTAACGAAGGCACAGACAGCAATAACAACTGACAGGCATTCTAATCCATATCCAAAATTTTAAAACTGTTTTGCCTTTAGTTATACTTTAAAAAGTGTTACTAAACCCAGGAGCCTGCATTCACTATATCTGGTCTTCCACAGTACACATAACATGGAAATGTAATTATTTTAGTAAATAAAAAACTGCTAAATACCTTTTCTCATCAGCAGTATATATCAGTCTTGTGACTTTTATCAGTTCCTGGTAAAGCTTGTAGGAGGAGTTTTCATACTGCACTGAGCTGTCCTATCAGAATCCAGGACCCCTGACCATCTGTCTGGACAGTGCTGATTGCATGTGATCAGCACAGAGCCAATCTCCCAAGAAAAAAAAAAAAAAAAATCTCTCTAGCAATACACACCAAAGTTAGCCTGTGCAGCCTGACTTCAAAGGCTCTATACTATCCAGACATTTTCTGGAGTTAGTGGAAGAAGAGGAGGATCTGTGCATACAGGATCAAGCAGCCTTTTTACAGAGCGCAAAGGATTAACCTCTTAAGTTCAACAGTGAGTATAATAAGCATGCTTTACTGCATATACAGACCGATTTTACGGTTTTGGGTTTAGTAACACTTTAAGGGATTTAGTAGGGTTGTGACCTGGTAATGTTGCAAAGGTTCCATCAAATATCTTAGACATGTCTTGGTGGGTAAATGGACATCAGTAAAAGTACTAATATGCACCAGAATATTGGTGAGGTCACGATCTCTCCAGTATCAGTGGTCAGCTACAGCATCCTATAGCTCTGTTGGGTATCTATGGGTCAACCCAAGTTTCCCTCTTGTCACACATTAATATAAAACTCTCAACCAAACTAAAGCTGGCCATACGCTAAAAGGATTTTTTTTTTTTTTAATCAAATCTAATTTTAAGTGCGTTCATTCAATTTTTCTAATTGCTAGTGGGGTCAAACCGATGTTTATTTTATACTGCAGTGACAGGAAAACTCAAAGCAGGGCAGGTTGGAAAACTAACACTTTTCTAACAGTGTACCGTATATACTCGAGTATAGGCCATCCCGAATATAAGCCGAGGCCCCTAATTCACCACAAAAAACTGGGAAAAACGCATCGACCCATGTATAAGCCAAGGGTAAAAAATGCAGCAGCTACTGTAAGTGGAAAAGAGGGTCAGCAATGGCCATCTGCAGCTGCCTGTCCCCTGTACAGACCCCCCCTGTGTCCCTATTGCAGCCTACCTGTGCGGATCTGCGCCGATCTGCGGGTCCTGTGTCATCTGTCTTCCGCCGATGCAGTCTCGCTCTGTCCCCCCACATTGTGTAAGGCGCCATTCTAAAATTACAAAAGCCGCGCCTCCTCCTCCTCCGTGATAGGATGAACGCTGTTTTCCCAGCAGTCAGTGTGCAGTGTTCCGCCTATCACGGACGTCCTCTCATCCTCATCCATGAGATGAGAATGACAGGACGTCCGTGATAGGCGGAACACTGCACACTGACTTACTGCTGGGAAAATTAGTGTCCGCCTATCACGGGCGGGAGGAGGAGGCGCGGCTTTTGAAAACTGCCGTCTGTCTGCATGACACGCTGTTCATGTAGGCAGACGGCGGTGACTCGAATATAAGCCGGAGGGGGGACTTTCAGCCCTAAAAAAAGGGCTGAAAATCTCGGCTTCGAGTATATACGGTATGTGGTTTTCCTTTGGCAAAGTCCATTCATTCTAAAATCGAAAGTTAAAAAAGGGAAAAAATAAAATGAAGTACTTTTGGACAAAATTTGTAGTACCATTTTACATTTTCGTATGAACATTAATTCGTAATTCTACTAGCGTATGGCCAGGTCAAGCCCCCCTCATCCCAAAGCATGACAAATAATTAATGGGCAATGCCTATGCAAAATTAATAGAGAGGTCTGGTAAGTGAATATGATTGAGCTGTGAACAAAATAGGGATAAGAGAAAGACCCATCTGGTCTACCATTTAATGGAAAAGGTGGCACTTCTTGTGATGCTGGTTAGAAATAAATTAACTATTTGAAAATGCTTATCAAAATCTATCTTACAAAAATATACTTTACATATATATCAAATTATAAAAATTACTGTATGTCCTGCTGACCAGACAGACAAGGGCTGGAAAGGTGAAGTGAAACACTGTTATACCTACCCAAGCTATAATAAAAAAATTAAATAAAAAAATAAATTCTGCAATAAGGGCATTATAAAAGGAACTTGTGACCTCTGAACACAGTGGCGTTTGGTATACTTCATTAAACACATCACAAAATTCTAAATTTAGATGCATGGAGCATATTTCTACTGATATTATTTATATTATGCAAGATGCACAGATATAGAGTATGAGATAATGTACAAGAACAACCAGGCAGGGCTTTTTTTTTGCATACTGCTTTCCTCATGGCTCTATATATTTTATTCAAAGCTGGCTACCCCCTAGTAATCTAGTTCAAAAGCTTCTCCGCTTCAAAATCTATCAAAATTATATTTCAGCAAAGAGGCAAAGTACTTACAATGTGGCATGTATTAAGTGGAGGATCTCCCAGACTGCTTGCACGCTGCCTGGGAGATCCTTCACTTATTACATACCAGATTGTAAGTACCTTTTTTCCCCCCCATTTCTTCTATGGTGGCAGTTGGGATACCAATATGGCAGTTCTGGGCATTATGGCAATGTTCCCAACAGTGGTTTAAGTCTTATGGCATTCTGGGTGGACATCTTGGCCTATCAAGTTTTTTTACTGTAACTATAAAAAGTCTTTGATTGTGAAGTGTAGAAAATAATCATGTAACAATTCCGAATTCTTTAACAAGAAGAACAATTCTGAATTCTTAAAGAGGTTACTTATGTTGCAGAGTGGTACTATATATATCCCTGAGGAAGACATAAATTTACCTGTTCGAAACAGGTTTGATAACTCCAGCCTACAAACCATCTATAATTCAAAGCTACAGTATAGGACTATAGGGTCTGACAAGCAAATAGCTGGAAATACCACTTTGTTATGTGCAATTGTATACATGTTATATATGTTATCTAAAGCTTATCGACTCTCATACTCAAGTATGATTGAAAAAAAAATACCAAATAAATTTTGAGATTTTTTTTTTTAATATGGAAAAATAAAGAATGCAAAGTTTTAATAGTGATTTTGTCTGCACTGATTGCCCTTAAAGTCCCAACAATAAGACAAAGTTTGCAATATGGTATCAATTTAGGGGATGTTGGCAATCACACCTTCAGCCATACAAACAAAAGCTTGTATGTACCAGTGACAGGTTGATATTATGCTTAATAAAATGGCTACAAAACGATCATCAAATTCAGCTAAGGTAAGCAAAGATTCTCACGACTGAATTGACTAATTTCATATATATATATATATATATATATATATATATATATATATATATATATATATATATATATATATATTTATATGGCTGCCATTTGTTTTAAGCCTTACATACTGATAAATCCCCCCCCCCCCCCAAAAAAAAAAAAAATGTGTGTGTGGTGTGTGTATATATATATATATATATATATATATATATATATATATATATATATATATATATATATATATATATATATATAGCCATTAAAGTATTGTGGAAAGCACAAAAAGATAGCATGCACATATTTTCATCGAATTGTATCAAATGGGCTCTATTCACACTTGTGCAACTTGTTACACACACATACTAATATATATATATATATATATATATAATAATTAGTATGTGTGTGTAACAAGTTGCACAAGTGTGAATAGAGCCCATTTGATACAATTCGATGAAAATATGTGCATGCTATCTTTTTGTGCTTTCCACAATACTTTAATGGCTATATATATATATATATATATATATATATATATATATATATATATATATATATATATATATATATATATATATATATATATATATATATATATACACACATACACACACACACACACACACACACACATACATACATACATACATACATACATACATATATATATATATATATATATATATATATATATATATATATATATATATATATATATATACACATACATACATACACACACACACACACACACATACATACATACATACATACACACACACACACACTTTGGATTTAATTGAAAACACTTAAAGCAGAGCTCCACCCTAAAGTGAAACTTCCGCTTATCGGATTCCCCCCCCCACCGGTGCCACAATTGGCACCTTTCAGGGGGAAGGGGGGTGCAGATACCTGTATAATCGAGGTATCTGCACCCACTTCCGGGACTAGCTAGCCGCAGCTGCCCCGCCCCTAGCCGCAGATTCCTGCCCCCCCCCGTTGTGTCTTGGGAAACACACAGTTCCCAGGACACAACGGGGACCAGTAAAGATGCGCAGCACGATTCGCGCATGCGCAGTAGGGAACCGGGCAGTGATTCCCTGACAGAGGATGGCGGCGGGGGCAGCCGAGAGACGAGCGATTGCTCTTCATCTTCTGCCGACATCGCTGGAACCTGGGACAGATAAGTGTCCATTTATTAAAAGTCAGCAGCTGCAGTATTTGTAGCTGCTGACTTAATATTTTTTTTGCAGGTGGACTCCCTCTTTAAATACCGTTTAGTAAATACCACAGTTATGTTTCATTTTAGATGCAGAATAGCAGGTCTCATTTTTTTCATTTTTCCATCCTCTGCTATTACAAGTAATTGCATTAAAATCCCCAAGGTTGAATTATAGCATTGGGAGTACGAGGTTCATTACGGCAGTTGTTTGTGTAAATAATATATCATCCAAGCCCTTGCTAACAGGTTACTTTGTTTGCTTGAAGATCAGGCTGGGGAGACTAGGGGCTTAGATATTTAAAATAACATTATAAGTTGGTTGTACTATGTTAGGCATTAATATGCATTTGTATGCTAATAGAAAATGTGTTTTAGCCTCCTATTAAAAGATATTTCTTATCCATTAAACTGTTGTATGCATATTCAGTCAAACTCATGCCAATACACAGGGATCCGACAGTGAAATACTAGATAGGATCTGAAATCATTCTGTCTGGAAAAAAACATCATTGTGATCATTTTGAGCATTGCTATCATTACCTGTTTATCAAGGGAATGAGGTTTATTTTCAGATTGTCTGCAGAATTGATATACATATGTATCTTGTACCCCAAATCCTGGGTAAAAGTGTATCTAAACTCAAAAATAAAAATGTAATATGTCAGTTACCAGATCTTAGATGATGCAGCTTCATTAGTATTTGTTTTATAGTTGTTTTTCTCTTATTCAGTTCACCTAGTAGGACTATAAATAACACACACTTCCTGTCCCTGGTGGGCTACGCTTGCACCTCCACTATATCTATGGAGGAACTTAATACTCAGGCTGGACTTCAAACATGTCTACCCTTGTTGATCTCGATTATATGGGGGGGGGGGGGGGGGGGGGGGCGAGGAAATAGTTTACAGAAGAAGGATAATACTGTTTGTACATTCCATTACGCTCACAGGAAGCAATGGAGATACTACAATTGCTGCCAAGATGAACATGTATTTCTGTTTTTGACAGAAATTTTGTGAGCCTGAAAAATGAACACAAACACAGCTATCCTAATGCCGCATACACACGATCAGACTTTGACGGACTTGGTCCGGCGGACAATCCGACGGACTTTGCAGCTGAGGTCCACCGGACTTTCAAGCGAACAGACTTGGCCACACACGATCACTCCAAAAGTCCGACAGATTCGAATGTGATGACGTAGAATAAGAAAGTTCATAGCCAGTAACCAATAGCTGCCCTAGTGTCGGTTTTAGTCCGTCGGACTAGCACACAGACGACCGGATTTTTTCGACCGGACTTGAGTCCATCGGAAAGATTTGAAGCAAGTTTTATTTCTAGGTCCGCCTGACTTTTGGGAAGAAAAAGTCAGCTGGAGCCCACACACGATCGAATTGTCCAAAGGATTCAGTCCGCCGGACCAAGTCCGTCGAAAAGTCCGGTAGTGTGTACGTGGCATTAGGCTGCATTCACATCCTAGCATTGTGTTTGAGTGTTTTGTACAGCGTTTTTGAGCTTTGGCATTTTTTTAAAATTAGCCAATAGAGAAAAATATAATCGGTTTCATTATTTGCTGCAATGTTTTTCAGCTTTTTCATCCACTCTCATTTATTAATTCATTTACTATTTATTATTTTAAGGGTTGGGTTAGGGGTTAATTTATTATTATTAAATCTGTTTAAATGTTATTATTATTTTTATTGTTCGGGTTTATTTATGCATTATTTATGTAATTAATATTATTTAATTATTGCACTTGAGCAAAAAACTGCTCAAAAACGCATGACAAAACGAATGGGCTGAAATCGGACCTGAAACGGTGAATAGAGATGCACCGGACTCCTGCTGTGAGCAGCTGGGGGTGAGAGTGTAGCGCTGTGGTCAAAATATAAATAAATATAATCATGAAAAACAAATGAATAGTAATCCACAAAAGTGACTCTGGTAAACTGGTGATGAAAAGTCCAATATAATAAACCAAGTGGTATAAATACAATCAAAATGAAAAAGTCCTAAGGGAACAACCAATAGTGATAACAGGACACGGGTGTCTTGAAGGATCTTCTCATGAACACTTTCTACGATATAGAAGTAATAGATATGCGCTTACCAGATCCAGTGGACCCCCTGTCAGCGACAGAAGGTCAAACGGGCATGGGAAGGCTCAAACAGCCAACAGCCTGGGTGTTCGCTGGACTTTTGGAATCAGCCGGTCTTATCTTGGGTCTCCCAAGGCGATGAGGACGGTCAAATCCAAGTCAGCCAAAGTAGGATGCCAACCACAACTCGACGACTGGAACTGCACATCCAGAAGAAGGGATCCACAGCAGAACAGGAGACTGGAATGGCGTTCTATTACCACATCAAATGTGGTAAGGACTTGCACCGGATGCTACACCGGTATAGATCAACCAAACAGGAGAAAAGAAAAAACAAGGGGCTCCAATGGTGCAGGTCAAAAACGGGAAGGTTTGAATGATAAAAAACCATCAAGGTAACAAATAAAAGTGATCACAGTTTAAGAAAGAGCAATGTAGGAATAGATATAACCTGGCCCAGCAGCTACATGCTCTAGTGTGAACCTAGCCTTACTTTTGCTTGAAATTTGAAAACCATGATACTTATTTTAAAATCTTTAATAAAAGCCATAAAAATACAATTTACATGGAATAACTGGTACCAACGCAAAATAAAGGCATAATCATGTGTTTATGTGTCAGTCTTTTCCATATTTTTTTCTGTCTGGCAGGAAAGAGAACAAATATATTTATTGAATCGGTCAGCACAGGAAGATGACAGAATGTAAAGGCAGAAATCTGGGTTCCTAACAGAATATGAGAAAATCACACATTTAGGTTAAAAAGAAAAAAAAAAAGAAAGGCAGAAGACCCACCCAGCACTGTCTCACCAGCAACCATATCAGCTAATCGTAATTTTCATTCATAACTCTTAACCCTGCATGAAATTCCCTTTTCAGTTTGATACTACTATTTTTGGCTGTCTGTGGTTAAGCACATACATTGCTGCCAAATAAGCAGAAAGCCTAGTAGAGTGACTATTATTTGTCAGAAAAACAGCTTAAAAATGAAGTTGAAGTTTCACAATTCAAAGCTTTAGAGGTACCTTAAAGATGACTGCCTAACCCACCCAACCCACAAATAAATATGATAGACATTCTCATAAGACGATGTGGTGTGCATAACTTGATACAGATCTCTCTGTGAATCACAATAAAAAAAGAAAAGATGTCAAATGTCCATAGAGAATATATTCTTAGACATACATATGTTCACACACATCAATATTACAAATGTTACAAATATAAAAGTGACCTGTCACTTTATTTTTATACAAGCTGCAGCGTTTGGCTTGTTGTCTGAATTATTACCATTACATGAAATAGAGCAGTTTCTGTGGTAAACAGTCACTATCCCAGTATTTGAGAAATATATATTATTATATTATTTACTATTGGACTAGACAGAAATAAAAAAAAAAAAAAAAAAAAAGTTTTTGTCATCACAGTCCATCCATTAACGCTAGAAGATCATCTCCTTTGCTGGTATTCTGTACCAATGTCTCCTCGGATTGAAACTCTCCCATAATGCGAGAAAGCGCTTTATTTCTTTCCAGGTCCTGGAAAAGCAAAATGGAAAATTTGTTTAACACTCATATGACACATAAAAGCATTCTATCTCTTAAAATTGACCTAAAATTCCTTGCTTACTGTGGCCATACCATTACTTTTTTTTTATTCAAACCTCCTCTGGCACAGTTATAAAGTACTTGTGTGCTTTATAAATGTCATTTACCTAAGGCTCTAAAAGCCCTCTGGCGGAGGACCCGGAGGTAAGGGGCAGCTCTGGCGGAGGACCCCGGAGGTAAGGGGCAGCTCTGGCGGAGGACCCCGGAGGTAAGGGGCAGCTCTGGCGGAGGACCCCGGAGGTAAGGGGCAGCTCTGGCGGAGGACCCCGGAGGTAAGGGGCAGCTCTGGCGGAGGACCCCGGAGGTAAGGGGCAGCGCTGGCGGAGGACCCCGGAGGTAAGGGGCAGCGCTGGCGGAGGACCCCGGAGGTAAGGGGCAGCGCTGGCGGAGGACCCCGAGGTAAGGGGCAGCGCTGGCGGAGGACCCCGAGGTAAGGGGCAGCCCTGGCGGAGGACCCCGAGGTAAGGGGGGGGCTTATTGTAATGAATTGGAAGAAAAAAGTGAGCTGGAGGGAGGAAGGAAGAACACATGCAAGGGCATCAGGTGTTCCACACTCCACTCTGCATTTTTTAAATAAAATGTAAAATGTTGACACAGGAACTGATTAAGCATGCACATAACACCACTATACGGGTGGATGTGATATTGCTACATTGGGTGCCTTCTTATGAGATATAATCTCTGATACAGGTTCATTTGAGATCTATTATGGTCCCTTGGGTCTTCACTGAAAGATCTGATCCTTAGGTATTTTAATTGAGCTGAGCAGGAGCCAACACAACACTAGGTTGTTTGTATGTTCTTTTCTTGTAGATGTGCTACAGCTGTATGTCACTAATAATGGAAGCAGTCCAACTGCCGGCTGGCACTGACTCCTGCGTGGGTCTAATCCAAAAGCTGTGGCAGGTTTACTGTTTGTTTGTTTTTATACTCAAAAAGATTTTCAAAAAAAAAAAAAATGTTGACACAGTGTTAAGATATTCCAGTGATGGTCTGTGGTATACAAAGTGGGGGCACTGCGGTTCTTGGTCAATAGGCTCCTTTGAACCATTAAATACTCATAGCGTAGCAGGACCAACCTCCCTTTTATTATAAAGTAGATGCACCGCTTTGTTCAGGCAGAACCCTTTTGTCTACTCTGACCTGGAAATGACTACAAGAGAATGAATAAGTAAGAAAATGTTTTAATTTCGTCTTCTACAACCTAAGGCATTGTGCAAGAAGTAGTTGGTCACATGGATAAGATTTTCCAATCTGGGAAACTTGGTAATAAACATTCTTTTTTACTGATTTAATATTGGTTGAAATATTACTAGAGAACTTAGAGAAAATATTCCTTACATTTACAAAACATGTAATTTGCTATAGTCCCTGTAGCTTTCTTTTGGGGAGACTGGAGAAACTTGGCTTACAAGAGGCAACACAGTACAACAGCTCCACCACTTAACTCTTCACTTACTTGACTGGCTTCAATGTTGATCACTTTGTAAGAAAGCTCCTCCGGTCTGGTCAGTGCGGCTTGCCTTTTTGCATGTCAAGAAAAAGATGTAACAGCTCAATAACAGTCACATGACCATATTACTTACTTGTTACTGTCAACAAGTTTATATCTTTCTAAAAATTCATGTTATACACACAAAATATATATATATATATATATATATATATATAATATATATATATATATATATATATATATATATATATATATATATTTATATATATATATATATATTATTTATTATATTATATTATATTATATTATATAACTTCAACCAAGGTCTAGCCATTGTCTAGCAATTTGGAGATTTTTATTTATTTCTTTTCTCACTTTGTATGTCACTGCACTTTTGTAGAACGTGGGTCTTTGGGCCTGCCCTGAAGTCTAAGGGGTGGATGTGTGGCCATCAGGTTCCTTTCTCCTCTGCCATGGTGGGTCCCTTTTTGGCAGAGCTCCCCACCCATTACTCGTTGGTTGTCTTTGGCTGATTCACGGGAAGCAGTATCTGCTGGACCTTTTGGCTAGGTGGACCTGAGTGTGCCTTCCCTGGGGGACCAGGAACTAGTCCTCCTCTTTGGGAGCGGACCATTTGACATACCCTAGTGCACTTATTTGTGCGCCTTCACATTTACTGTTTTTGCACACCACACTGGGGTCTCAAAAAAAAGCTTAAACCACAATATTCATGCCTGTTATAATGTCCTGAAACTGTTTGCTCCTGATATTTTAAGACATTAAGAGGAATAAAGCTCCCACTTACTCCTCTTCTTCATCGTTGGTGAAAAGATTTAAACGGAAGATGTGGTCAGCACTGGAGGGTTTTTTCAGCTCCATACCACCCATTAGCTGTGCCAGGAGGTTTAACTCTTCTTTCGCCAAAGGATTTGGTGCAACGTTCTCCTATTAAAATTTATTAAAAAAATTAAAATAAAAACCACAACAGTTAGTCATAATATACAGAAGCCTTACTTTTCTGCTTGTGTCTCTGAGAAAGCAATAAGGTGAGACATAATTTTATCTGTGGAGGCTCTTAAATAATTATTCCCTTTACTGCTGTAGCCTAGACTCAACTAAATAGCGTTTCCAGTGGATAGGTTGCCAGCTCCCATCGAACTAACCCTGGTACAGTGATTTTATCCTTTTGGAAAATTCAGAATAAAAAAACTGATTCTGATAACTGAGCCCTGGCTCACACGAATGCGTTGCATTTGCCCGCATCGCACTCCAAAGCAATCTTACAGCATCCATGCGAGCTGCTGTGGGTGTCAATGTTATCTTAATGGCACATCGAAACACATCACAACACCCATGTGATGCGATTCAGATGCGGGGGGAAAAAGGGTCCTGCACCTTTTTGGTGCTGATGCGATGCGATTTTAGCCATACAAAATGTGCGAATCACATGAGGTGTTATGCATGCACCAGTGTGAACCTAAGCTCAGGAAAAATGTACAAACATTTAAAAAAATGAAATGCTCTACAGTTTCCTGGTCTTAAAGTGGAACTAAATCTACCGTAAGTTTTTTAAAACTGCAAGCGGACAGCTTTTTATTGCAGAAGAAGCACGCTGTGTCTCTTCTGCAACAACACAAACTTATATGCCTGCTAGCAGTGTTCTATTGAATGCACACAGTGCTGTGCACATACAGCTCAGTATGCATTCCCAGCACACTTGACTCCTGTGCACACGTGAAAGAGGTCATCCATCGTCGGCTAATCAGGAGGCAAAAAAAACAGGACGTGGGAGAAGATGACAGTGGTTGGTGTGGGATGTAACCGTTGCATCACTATAAGGTTAAGGCGAGCATCCTGCAGGGTTTAGTTCCGCTTTATCATAAAGTTTTAAAGTGGTTGTAAAGGCACAAGGTTTTTTTATTTTAATACATTTTATGCATTAAGATAAAAAGCTTTCAGTGTGCAGCAGCTGCCCCAGCAACCCCTAATACCTACTTGAGCCCCATTTCTGTGTCCACAAGTGCCTCGGCCATCTGTGACTACCTCCTGATTTGCTGAGACAGAGCTGGCACCATTGGAGCGAGAGAGAGCGAGAGAGCGAGAGAGAGAGGGGGCGGGGCCGAACCGGGGCTCTGTGTCTGAATGGACACATGGAGCTGCAGCTCAGCTTGGGTGCCCCCATAGCAAGCTGCTTGCTGTGGGGGCACGAGAACCAAAGAGGGATCCGAGAAAAGGAGGATCTGGGCTGGGCTGCTCTGTGCAAAACCACTACACAGGGCAGGTAAGCATAAAAATAACAAACAACTTTACAATCACTTTAAGTCTAACCATACGGTTCAGCTACAGCACAGTGCAAATTGTGCAAAAGTGCCAGTTCAACCCTCTTTATCCTCAGCTGACAAAAGCAAAAATATGTTTTTATACACACACACACACACACACACACACTTTTTTTTTACTTTATAATATATCATAATAAATGATTTAATAAGGCATTCATGCACTGATTAGAGGAATTTACCATAAGCATCGATTTTTTTTAGAGATTCTGATAGTAGAAGCCAGTTCACAAGAAAGATTGTACAGGTTATCAATCCTTAAAATACCATGAGTTTCAGGCTAGTAATATGTGCTAGTTTTGGGGAGGGGTTTATTGAAAAAAAGCAGGAAAACAATTTGTCATATCTGGTGATAAAAATGACAGATCATCATCAATTTTTAATAGTAAAAGTAGAACTAAAAAGGCAAAACTTATTTTTTTTTTTTACATTTGGATAGAGTAGGAGGGTTATTACCCCATAAGGTTTATTTTTGCCATCTGTTCCCCAATGGGGAGATTTACCTTTACTTCCTGTCCCATAGCCAAACAGGAAGTGAGAGGAAATCCCTGCAAATTAAAAGGAATCTCTTGGGACCCCTAGGTCATCAGAATTAGTGCCCCCATTGGAAGATTTAGCCTTCTATTACTTTTCTGGAGACAACTCAATATGTGGGAAGAAGTTTTGCCCTTGGTTATACTTTAAAAAAAAAAAAAAGACATACCTAAACTTTTTAAATGGTGCTTTAATAACTAATAATTTTTAGTAAATGGAGTAAAATTTAGTGGCTTGGTGAGGTTATTTCTTGATGTGTGCTCTTTCTCCAGCTGCCAAGGACAAAAATGAATTATAGTTTTATGGTTGGCCTTACCTTTGTGTGTGAGGCTGAACTTTTCAATGTCCCGGACATGTGAGTCTCCACAGAACGGCTTACACTGTACCTGTTAACATAGTCCACATTTAAGTACACTCCTTTGATACATCTTCCTGCTGTATTGCTTCCATGGCAATTTGAACATTTAATGCAGCTTCTTCAAATGCTTATTCTGCATAGTATAGGCTGAAATGTACTACTAAAAGGTGCATCAAATGATTTTCAGTGACTACAGAGCTCTCATGTTAGTGGTAACCTTTAAGCAGAAGCTGTGGCCAATCTTCCTTTAACAATTTTGCAGATATTGTTTCAAATTTTACTGGATATTTAAAAACTGCAAACTAGTTAACAAATGATGCCCATTAAAGATTACAGCAATATAAGGAACGTTCTTTTGTGAAACCAAGGTAGCTCGTTTTTATCAACTGCCTTGAATGAGAATTTTGAAAATTGCAATGAGGTTGGTGGTGTTGTGCATAACTGGTGGACATGACCTTTTGTTACCACATTCTGGTCTACAGTTTTTGAACTCATACATTACATTCCATTCCATGTAAAGCAGCCCAGAGATTATTCAATTTTCTTTCCTTCCACCACGGCTGAACCAGACAAATTTTAATTCATCTATGGCCTGCTTTTGTGATCTGCCAGCAGGGAGCGTGGGGAGCCTTCCCCACTGACAGAATACAATCGCATGCAAAAAAAATAAAAAAATAAATAAAACCTGTCATGCAGGTTTTACTGAAGACGATCAAAGGATTGACTTCAGTACAACGTCTGATGGGTAGTGGTATTCTGACAGGACACCGGGCAATGCATTTAGAAAATACCCTGAAGCTCTACTGTAAACATTACTTGCAGTATATATTGTACATCCAGTAGACAGGGCTCTACTATACAGATTATTATTTTTTAAATGTAATACTATGCAACCCAGAGAGTCAACACTGCCCTACAACTATAATCAGATATTTTTGGGTATATTATGAAGTGGTAAGATCTGGACTTCATGTTTTTCACCCACAAGAATAATTAGACACACTATATACAATGAAGTGAAATTGAATACAAGATGTATTATAAGGGTTATATGTGTACAACAGATTTGTGAAACGTGGGTCTGCATGGTGTTTGTGTGTGTCTGTTTGTCTGCCATATTTTGTAAAACAGATTTAGGTATATTGCACCTCTGATAAAATACTCACATATTGGTCCCCAGCTTTAGCACTCGGTCACCAAAAAGATCATAAGAACCTTCTCGAAGAGGGCTGACATAATTCCCACCATTCTGGAACTCCACTCTCTTCACCTCTTCCCCTTTAAAACTGAAAATCCTAAAAAGGAGAAAATACCTTTATAAAAAACACATTACAAACTATTTTAACTGCACAACATACCAACCACTTCATGGGCTCATCATATTATATCATACAGCTTTATTGTAAAAAATATTCTATTTATAATTTAAACAAGAATTCCAGACATGGTTTATTTTATATATTTCCACCGTTAAGGGGCTTTGGACAGGTATGGTATCTAACATAGTTACATTGGTCCAAGCTGAACCAATGTAACTATATATACATTATATACATATACATACACACACCATACCTATCTAATGCCCCTTAACGGTGGAAATTACTAAAGTAGACACCGCTACTCAAGTGATCTTCACTTGCCTCCATGTTCCATGCTGGGCAGGTGACCTGATGCATTGTGAACACAGTAGGTTACCCACTCGACATATGCGCTATTCGGAGAACGCTTTGCATTGTTTGAATGAATGCAAATTGTTCTCTGTCATTGGACGAGGTGGAGAGGCAGGGCAATGACATCACGCTCTCCACCTCGTCCAATCACAGAACACTTTGCATTCATTTAGAAAATGCAAAGCATTCTCTGAATGGCACCTGTGGCAAAAAAGTTGATCTCCTGTGTTCAGAATGCGAGTGTGAGTAACGGTGTCTACTTCAGCGATTTCCAGCTTCCAAAGGGCATGGGTCAGATATGGTATATACAGTCACACTGGAGCAATGTAACTATGTATAAAAATTATATCATACCTGGAATTCTTCTTTAACAGTTACAATTCTAATAAGTTAGTATACTAATTACTGTACCCATAAAAACACCTCTGTGAATCTATTTTTAAATGAGCTTAGTTTGTTCTTCTAGAATACTCCTGTTGACTTTCTGTATAACGAAGAAACCTCAAAAAGTGGGACTATACCGGCAACAAGGTAAATCATATAGGCTGCATATAATAATTTTATAAATTTATTTTCAAAATACAAAAGCATATAAACATTGAAAAAATCCTTTAAAAACAATATGACAAGTGGTACAAAATGATATGCATATCTGAAGTAGGTGAGGGTGTAGAATTCCGACGCGTTTCCAAATGGCTGAAAATATGCCTATCTTCCTCAGGGAATTATAGTCACCATCTACAGAATATCAAGACATGTCAATTATATAAAAAGAGAAAGGATTCCCCACCCCAAACTAACATAGGGTAGAGGATCATACATTACATGTAAGTATAAACAGATATTCAATACATATCTATAACATATTCTGAATAGTACACTTACATAGTCACATATTGCATCACATATAAATAGCATTGCCTCCCATTTACTCTCCGAGAAGAAAAGACGTCCAAAAGTTGGCAAAGGATAAAGGCCACATTCCCATACTCTCTACAAGACGGTACAAGTAAAAGAGTTCCATAAATCTAATGGCGTAAGAACCTATAAAACCTAAAAAAACACCAATGGAAAAAGAAATAATATTTTAGAGCCTGAACATGAGATTAAATGGTGTGGCAATCCTGGAAGATACCCCCCAGGATGCCAGACATCTATCCCATATAAATTGCTTACCAAAGGGTCCATGATCCAAGGGTCCAAGAATGGAGGAAATCCCAGGAAAAAAGATCCTCAAGGAATCCTAATGTGGAGGGTGATACACACAGCACAATGCTGTGGAGCGGAATGACGCCATATACCGTCTCTGGCGTCCTTAAATAGGTGAAATGAACCTCGGTCCCGCCCCAGTGGGTGTGTTTGGGTGACGTCAGACGCAAACAGCGTCCCGCGTCATCACCTACAAGTCCGCCCATCGGGCTGGGTCCTTTTCCAGATGGATATAGGAGGCAAGGGCCCAGCCGACAAGGGCGGCATGCGTGCGTGAGTGCCGCCTACCGCATCACAATAGGCGCTGTCCACAGGGCGTCATAAGACGTCCCTGCCCAATACAGCACAATCGCATGATGCGATATGCGCTTGCGCAGTGTGGAAAACTCAGCCAGAAACAGTCCGTCTATAACAGCGGCGCCCAGCGTGGAGAGGCGCATGCGCAGTGTGATCTGCCTGGGGCAGAATTGTAGACACCGCCAGGAGCGCAGGCGGCCGCGCACGTCCCCCCAGAACGTCATCCCCTCCGCCCAAATCTGGGCAGAGAGAGTGCAACATGGGGAGGAGAAACCACTGGGAAAATGGATCCCCCATGAGTCCCCAAATGCGGAATTAATTCCGTAACAGGATGTTAAAATGTGGGGTGGGCGGATCCAGGCTGGGAGGGAATTGATTGTTGCATGGGGGTAATAAATGGGGAAAAGACCCCCCAATCCAATGTCCCGAAGCCAACTCAGGGCCCAGGCACATTGGTGGGCGGAAATACCCCATCCCCCAAAAAGCAAGGCAACCATGGGGACTAAAACCACTGGCAAGACAACAAAGGGGATATATAACTGGGAATCAGAGAATGAATCTCCGAATTCCAGAATAACCCCTACCTCCAAAGGACCCAGGGTGACCTCCAAACCATAATAGATGGGAAATGAAGGAGCTGCCCCCCTAAGGGATAAACTCCCGTGATGCCCCTCATCACGGGATGGAGAGACTATGGGTCTATTTGGGGTTGAGCTGCCAGGTAGAGAATAATGGGAGGGCACTGAAGAAAACCTTGCCAAACAAAAATAAGGAACATCAATATAGATTTCTCGGTAAGTAAAACCCCCCGGAGGCAAAGCCATTTACAATTGCATGATCAAAGCATACATTATACAAAAGTTGTCCTATTATGGACAGATAAACAAAACCAAAAAACTGAACCATTCACCTAGCCCAGTAGCTTACTTAAGGAAGACAGGGAGTGTAAGGGGAGACCCCCCTAAAGTGTGGGACCTACAGTTGAAGAGATGAATAAAAAGGGGAATAAAAACAGGGAGTCATATAGGTAAAGAGTTGTTGTTGTGTAATGGCTATATAGAGGAAACCCGACAATTTAGTCAGTCTTTCCTGAACTATAGCCATCCAAGAATGGTCTAAAACTTTCCACCTCGTTTAACCCTGGTGGAGTGGTTGCCTTCAAGGTTCTAATCCAACGCATTTCTCGCTGAAGAAGAACCTTGTTCCAATCTCCTCCTCTGATTGGAATGTGCAGTCTATCAAGAACAGTGAAGTTTACTTTCGGCAATCTATAATTGTGTTTCTTAGCTATATGGCGCCCCAAAGGCAAATACAGATTGCAGATCTTCATATCATGCATATGTTTTTCAACTCTCTTGCAGAGTTTTTGTCTAGTTTTGCCTACATAGAAGGAACCACACTGACACTGCATGAGGTACACCACCCCCTGAGTTTGGCAGGAGGCATAGTGTCTCAGGGAGAAGTCTACCCCATTTGGCAGCGTCAGTGTGGTCCTCTGGCCAATGACTGAACATTGAGCACAGTTTCCACATGGAAAAGTTCCAAAGTTCCTACAAGGATCCTTTCTGGAGATTCCTTTGTATTCGCTTTGTGTGACTAGATTGCCAACAGAAACCGTTTTCCTATAGGAAATCAAGGGGCGAGGTGAGACCAGAGTGCCCACTACTGGATCATCTGTGAGGATTGACCAATTCTTGTTAATGATTTTGCGGATCCTCTCATGTTCATTTGAGAATCGTAGTATAATACGAGTATTCTCATCAACATTCTTTTTCTTCTTTTTGAAGAGAAGATCTCTCCTAGTGAGAGCCTTAACCCTATTAAAAGCCTTTTTGAGGCATGTTTTAGTATAACCTCTATCTAGTAGTCTTAGGGTTAGTTCATCACTTTCTCTCTGGAAATCCTCTTCCTTCGTACAATTCCTCCTTATCCGGAGGAATTGGCTGAAGGGGATGGATCGTTTTAATGGGAGTGGATGGAAACTGTCTGCATGCAGCATGGTGTTGCCGGCAGTTTCCTTCCGAAATAGCCTACTAGTTAGATTTCCATTGGGGGCTTTTTTAATACAGATATCTAAGAAGTGAGTCTCACTGTAGTCAAAGCTCATAGTAAAAAACAAGTTGTAGGCATTGTCATTCATGAGCTTCAGACATTCTAATAACTGTTTCTCTGAACCGTCCCAAATAATAAAAACATCGTCGATGTACCTCTGCCACATCAAAATGTGACAGGTGTACATCGACGCATGTTCACTAGCCAAAAAATCTTTTTCCCACTCCCCCAGGTACAGATTCGCATATGAGGGCGCACAACACGTCCCCATAGCTACTCCCTGTACCTGGAGGTAGTGGGAATTCTTGAAAACAAAGACGTTGTGTCGGAGAATAAAATCCAACATTTGGACAATAAAGGAATTGAATTTCCAATCTGTCGTAGTTCTCTGTTTTAAAACCCTATCTACTGCCTTAATCCCTAGATCATGTGGAATGCTATTATAAAGCGATTCCACATCGATGGTTACTAGGCTTGCTGTCTCTGGGATGGTTAGCTCTTCAATGATCTGTAGGAGATGAATAGTGTCCTTAGTGTAGGACGGTAGATCCATGACGTGGGGTCTCAGGTGGTCATCAATGACCTGACTGATTCCCTCCGTGATGGATCCATTGCCCGAGACGATGGGCCTTCCCGGTGGATTTTGAAGATTTTTGTGCACTTTGGGGAGGGCATATAGAGTGGGTAGTCTGGGGTATCTAGTTCTGATGAAATACCAGATTTCTCGAGTAATTGTCCCCACATTGAAAGACTCATCAACCAGTACATAAAAGTCATGGTTGTATTTATCTACCAATGAGGGGGCAATTAATTTGTAACAATTGGAATCATTGAGTATTTTAAAGACCATGTTTTCATAATCTAAATTATTCATGATTACGATATTTCCCCCTTTATCCGAACTCTTGATTGTGATATCAAAATTATTTTTGAGAGATTGAAGCGCCTTCCTTTGACCCACATTTAGATTTTGTTGTCCTGAGTCTTCTTTCAATCTTTCCAGATCTTTGGCAATTTGTTTAACAAATAATGCCAGAGCTGGATTTTGGTTGAGTTGTGGGAATACATGTGATCTTCGTTTAAACTTTTTAGGTTCATATCTAACACTCTCCTCTTCCTCCTCCTCACTCCCCTCACTATCAAGAGGATCATCCTCTTGTTCATCCCAGGCCCCACTTTCCAATAGAAGGAGGTTTAGGTCCCTCAAGGCTTTGAAATCTGCTGCTCTTAGATTGGGTGGTACCTCATCTTCTTTTTTAATTTGTTTTTTGTTGTACAGACTTTTATAAAACAGATTCCGAGCAAAGAGATGAATGTCTTTAATCACCTCGAAGACATCTGAATTTTTGTTGGGACAAAAGGATAACCCCAAGGATAGTACTTCCTGCTCACATTTCGAAAGTATATGGGAAGACAAATTTATAATGTTTAGACCTCCTTCACTAGACCCTTGACCATAATGGGCTCCGTCTCTATCTGAGTTACCACTGACTGGGCAATTCCTGTCTGTGTCGGTGGAATTGGTAACGGAGGGATCTGCAAGATCCGGTTCCGGTCTAAAAAATCATCTAGTTGTGTACGTTGAGTTTTAGGGATCGCTCCTTGGTCCTTTTTAATATTTTTGGTGTTACGATTAGAAGGGTTGTTTTTAAGAATTCCACCTGTTGAATTTTTTGCAGTAATGCCTGTCTTACCGTCCCGATCCATATGGAGATCAGTAGCCGATTTTTTAGGTAATTGATGGACCTCACCTTCCAGGTCCTGTTGTCTAGGGAACAAACTTTTCCTTTTCCCAGATTGCCGGCCTGTATGGGAGGAGACTGAGGAGGAGGAGTTAGAGGGTGTATCTGATAAATCATCATTTGATTTAAATAAATTGTCAACTTGACCCTTTTTAATTTTTTGGGTCGTTTTGGCATTCTTAAATTTTTTATCTGTATTCCATTTATAAGCACGGTTCTCTCCAAAAGCATTCTTATCTCTCCAATATTTTTTCTCTTTTTTGATCAAAATTTGTTTACCAAAAGTTTCCAAATGTTCCCTTAGTTTAATTTCTGATTTGTTATATTCTTCATGACTTTTTAGAGGGGTGAGCCGTGTATAAAGAGATCCAATCTCATCGTTCATTGTTACTAATTGTGACTTGTATTCATTTTGTAATAATAACATAAGATTTCTAGAACAATCATTTAGTTTGCTTTCCCAGTTAGTTCTGAGCTCTTTAGAGATATTTTCCAGGATTGGAAAAATCTGTATGCGTAAGCCAATAGGGTTGATATTTTCACGAATATATCGCTCCAAAGAGTGGATATGCCAATGTAAGGCTGATTTTCTTTCCAACACTTTGGTGAGATTTGAAAACAAAGCAGTCAAGTTTGAGGAAGTCTGTTCCTTGCCTTGATAGTTGCAGTGAATATTTGCCATAAGATCATCCCATTCCCTCCCCTGCAGATCCCCCATATTCCCGGTTCCCCCACAAGACTCCATATCCGTCTAAAAGAAACCACTAGAAAAAAGTGAAAAAAGAAAAGAATAAGTGACACCCCCAAAGTAGGGAGAAAAATGTTGTCTAAGTAGGAGAAAAAGAACCCCCCAGTTATAAATCAGATATAAGAATAACCTGGTTGCTAGGGGACTATGAACTAACTCCAATTATGATTAATTGTTCAGTATTAAGGCTGTGTCAGGGAAATGAGTTCATAGGTGAGGTATGGGTGTATTTTCCACCCTAAATAAATTGAAATAGATTGAACTCAATTCTCAAGGCACATGTTGGTTGCCATCATCCCCAAAACGAGTATGAAGAAGAAACCTCAAAAAGTGGGACTATACCGGCAACAAGGTAAATCATATAGGCTGCATATAATAATTTTATAAATTTATTTTCAAAATACAAAAGCATATAAACATTGAAAAAATCCTTTAAAAACAATATGACAAGTGGTACAAAATGATATGCATATCTGAAGTAGGTGAGGGTGTAGAATTCCGACGCGTTTCCAAATGGCTGAAAATATGCCTATCTTCCTCAGGGAATTATAGTCACCATATAGTCACATATTGCATCACATATATATAGCATTGCCTCCCATTTACTCTCCGAGAAGAGTATTTCATTCCGCTCCACAGCATTGTGCTGTGTGTATCACCCTCCACATTAGGATTCCTTGAGGATCTTTTTTCCTGGGATTTCCTCCATTCTTGGACCCTTGGATCATGGACCCTTTGGTTTTATAGGTTCTTACGCCATTAGATTTATGGAACTCTTTTACTTGTACCGTCTTGTAGAGAGTATGGGAATGTGGCCTTTATCCTTTGCCAACTTTTGGACGTCTTTTCTTCTCGGAGAGTAAATGGGAGGCGAAGCTATATATATGTGATGCAATATGTGACTATAATTCCCTGAGGAAGATAGGCATATTTTCAGCCATTTGGAAACGCGTCGGAATTCTACACCCTCACCTACTTCAGATATGCATATCATTTTGTACCACTTGTCATATTGTTTTTAAAGGATTTTTTCAATGTTTATATGCTTTTGTATTTTGAAAATAAATTTATAAAATTATTATATGCAGCCTATATGATTTACCTTGTTGCCGGTATAGTCCCACTTTTTGAGGTTTCTTCTTCATACTCGTTTTGGGGATGATGGCAACCAACATGTGCCTTGAGAATTGAGTTCAATCTATTTCAATTTATTTAGGGTGGAAAATACACCCATACCTCACCTATGAACTCATTTCCCTGACACAGCCTTAATACTGAACAATTAATCATAATTGGAGTTAGTTCATAGTCCCCTAGCAACCAGGTTATTCTTATATCTGATTTATAACTGGGGGGTTCTTTTTCTCCTACTTAGACAACATTTTTCTCCCTACTTTGGGGGTGTCACTTATTCTTTTCTTTTTTCACTTTTTTCTAGTGGTTTCTTTTAGACGGATATGGAGTCTTGTGGGGGAACCGGGAATATGGGGGATCTGCAGGGGAGGGAATGGGATGATCTTATGGCAAATATTCACTGCAACTATCAAGGCAAGGAACAGACTTCCTCAAACTTGACTGCTTTGTTTTCAAATCTCACCAAAGTGTTGGAAAGAAAATCAGCCTTACATTGGCATATCCACTCTTTGGAGCGATATATTCGTGAAAATATCAACCCTATTGGCTTACGCATACAGATTTTTCCAATCCTGGAAAATATCTCTAAAGAGCTCAGAACTAACTGGGAAAGCAAACTAAATGATTGTTCTAGAAATCTTATGTTATTATTACAAAATGAATACAAGTCACAATTAGTAACAATGAACGATGAGATTGGATCTCTTTATACACGGCTCACCCCTCTAAAAAGTCATGAAGAATATAACAAATCAGAAATTAAACTAAGGGAACATTTGGAAACTTTTGGTAAACAAATTTTGATCAAAAAAGAGAAAAAATATTGGAGAGATAAGAATGCTTTTGGAGAGAACCGTGCTTATAAATGGAATACAGATAAAAAATTTAAGAATGCCAAAACGACCCGAAAAATTAAAAAGGGTCAAGTTGACAATTTATTTAAATCAAATGATGATTTATCAGATACACCCTCTAACTCCTCCTCCTCAGTCTCCTCCCATACAGGCCGGCAATCTGGGAAAAGGAAAAGTTTGTTCCCTAGACAACAGGACCTGGAAGGTGAGGTCCATCAATTACCTAAAAAAATCGGCTACTGATCTCCATATGGATCGGGACGGTAAGACAGGCATTACTGCAAAAAATTCAACAGGTGGAATTCTTAAAAACAACCCTTCTAATCGTAACACCAAAAATATTAAAAAGGACCAAGGAGCGATCCCTAAAACTCAACGTACACAACTAGATGATTTTTTAGACCGGAACCGGATCTTGCAGATCCCTCCGTTACCAATTCCACCGACACAGACAGGAATTGCCCAGTCAGTGGTAACTCAGATAGAGACGGAGCCCATTATGGTCAAGGGTCTAGTGAAGGAGGTCTAAACATTATAAATTTGTCTTCCCATATACTTTCGAAATGTGAGCAGGAAGTACTATCCTTGGGGTTATCCTTTTGTCCCAACAAAAATTCAGATGTCTTCGAGGTGATTAAAGACATTCATCTCTTTGCTCGGAATCTGTTTTATAAAAGTCTGTACAACAAAAAACAAATTAAAAAAGAAGATGAGGTACCACCCAATCTAAGAGCAGCAGATTTCAAAGCCTTGAGGGACCTAAACCTCCTTCTATTGGAAAGTGGGGCCTGGGATGAACAAGAGGATGATCCTCTTGATAGTGAGGGGAGTGAGGAGGAGGAAGAGGAGAGTGTTAGATATGAACCTAAAAAGTTTAAACGAAGATCACATGTATTCCCACAACTCAACCAAAATCCAGCTCTGGCATTATTTGTTAAACAAATTGCCAAAGATCTGGAAAGATTGAAAGAAGACTCAGGACAACAAAATCTAAATGTGGGTCAAAGGAAGGCGCTTCAATCTCTCAAAAATAATTTTGATATCACAATCAAGAGTTCGGATAAAGGGGGAAATATCGTAATCATGAATAATTTAGATTATGAAAACATGGTCTTTAAAATACTCAATGATTCCAATTGTTACAAATTAATTGCCCCCTCATTGGTAGATAAATACAACCATGACTTTTATGTACTGGTTGATGAGTCTTTCAATGTGGGGACAATTACTCGAGAAATCTGGGATTTCATCAGAACTAGATACCCCAGACTACCCACTCTATATGCCCTCCCCAAAGTGCACAAAAATCTTCAAAATCCACCGGGAAGGCCCATCGTCTCGGGCAATGGATCCATCACGGAGGGAATCAGTCAGGTCATTGATGACCACCTGAGACCCCACGTCATGGATCTACCGTCCTACACTAAGGACACTATTCATCTCCTACAGATCATTGAAGAGCTAACCATCCCAGAGACAGCAATCCTAGTAACCATCGATGTGGAATCGCTTTATAATAGCATTCCACATGATCTAGGGATTAAGGCAGTAGATAGGGTTTTAAAACAGAGAACTACGACAGATTGGAAATTCAATTCCTTTATTGTCCAAATGTTGGATTTTATTCTCCGACACAACGTCTTTGTTTTCAAGAATTCCCACTACCTCCAGGTACAGGGAGTAGCTATGGGGACGTGTTGTGCGCCCTCATATGCGAATCTGTACCTGGGGGAGTGGGAAAAAGATTTTTTGGCTAGTGAACATGCGTCGATGTACACCTGTCACATTTTGATGTGGCAGAGGTACATCGACGATGTTTTTATTATTTGGGACGGTTCAGAGAAACAGTTATTAGAATGTCTGAAGCTCATGAATGACAATGCCTACAACTTGTTTTTTACTATGAGCTTTGACTACAGTGAGACTCACTTCTTAGATATCTGTATTAAAAAAGCCCCCAATGGAAATCTAACTAGTAGGCTATTTCGGAAGGAAACTGCCGGCAACACCATGCTGCATGCAGACAGTTTCCATCCACTCCCATTAAAACGATCCATCCCCTTCAGCCAATTCCTCCGGATAAGGAGGAATTGTACGAAGGAAGAGGATTTCCAGAGAGAAAGTGATGAACTAACCCTAAGACTACTAGATAGAGGTTATACTAAAACATGCCTCAAAAAGGCTTTTAATGGGGTTAAGGCTCTCACTAGGAGAGATCTTCTCTTCAAAAAGAAGAAAAAGAATGTTGATGAGAATACTCGTATTATACTACGATTCTCAAATGAACATGAGAGGATCCGCAAAATCATTAACAAGAATTGGTCAATCCTCACAGATGATCCAGTAGTGGGCACTCTGGTCTCACCTCGCCCCTTGATTTCCTATAGGAAAACGGTTTCTGTTGGCAATCTAGTCACACAAAGCGAATACAAAGGAATCTCCAGAAAGGATCCTTGTAGGAACTTTGGAACTTTTCCATGTGGAAACTGTGCTCAATGTTCAGTCATTGGCCAGAGGACCACACTGACGCTGCCAAATGGGGTAGACTTCTCCCTGAGACACTATGCCTCCTGCCAAACTCAGGGGGTGGTGTACCTCATGCAGTGTCAGTGTGGTTCCTTCTATGTAGGCAAAACTAGACAAAAACTCTGCAAGAGAGTTGAAAAACATATGCATGATATGAAGATCTGCAATCTGTATTTGCCTTTGGGGCGCCATATAGCTAAGAAACACAATTATAGATTGCCGAAAGTAAACTTCACTGTTCTTGATAGACTGCACATTCCAATCAGAGGAGGAGATTGGAACAAGGTTCTTCTTCAGCGAGAAATGCGTTGGATTAGAACCTTGAAGGCAACCACTCCACCAGGGTTAAACGAGGTGGAAAGTTTTAGACCATTCTTGGATGGCTATAGTTCAGGAAAGACTGACTAAATTGTCGGGTTTCCTCTATATAGCCATTACACAACAACAACTCTTTACCTATATGACTCCCTGTTTTTATTCCCCTTTTTATTCATCTCTTCAACTGCAGGTCCCACACTTTAGGGGGGTCTCCCCTTACACTCCCTGTCTTCCTTAAGTAAGCTACTGGGCTAGGTGAATGGTTCAGTTTTTTGGTTTTGTTTATCTGTCCATAATAGGACAACTTTTGTATAATGTATGCTTTGATCATGCAATTGTAAATGGCTTTGCCTCCGGGGGGTTTTACTTACCGAGAAATCTATATTGATGTTCCTTATTTTTGTTTGGCAAGGTTTTCTTCAGTGCCCTCCCATTATTCTCTACCTGGCAGCTCAACCCCAAATAGACCCATAGTCTCTCCATCCCGTGATGAGGGGCATCACGGGAGTTTATCCCTTAGGGGGGCAGCTCCTTCATTTCCCATCTATTATGGTTTGGAGGTCACCCTGGGTCCTTTGGAGGTAGGGGTTATTCTGGAATTCGGAGATTCATTCTCTGATTCCCAGTTATATATCCCCTTTGTTGTCTTGCCAGTGGTTTTAGTCCCCATGGTTGCCTTGCTTTTTGGGGGATGGGGTATTTCCGCCCACCAATGTGCCTGGGCCCTGAGTTGGCTTCGGGACATTGGATTGGGGGGTCTTTTCCCCATTTATTACCCCCATGCAACAATCAATTCCCTCCCAGCCTGGATCCGCCCACCCCACATTTTAACATCCTGTTACGGAATTAATTCCGCATTTGGGGACTCATGGGGGATCCATTTTCCCAGTGGTTTCTCCTCCCCATGTTGCACTCTCTCTGCCCAGATTTGGGCGGAGGGGATGACGTTCTGGGGGGACGTGCGTGGCCGCCTGCGCTCCTGGCGGTGTCTACAATTCTGCCCCAGGCAGATCACACTGCGCATGCGCCTCTCCACGCTGGGCGCCGCTGTTATAGACGGACTGTTTCTGGCTGAGTTTTCCACACTGCACAAGCGCATATCGCATCATGCGATTGTGCTGTATTGGGCAGGGACGTCTTATGACGCCCTGTGGACAGCGCCTATTGTGATGCGGTAGGCGGCACTCACGCACGCATGCCGCCCTTGTCGGCTGGGCCCTTGCCTCCTATATCCATCTGGAAAAGGACCCAGCCCGATGGGCGGACTTGTAGGTGATGACGCGGGACGCTGTTTGCGTCTGACGTCACCCAAACACACCCACTGGGGCGGGACCGAGGTTCATTTCACCTATTTAAGGACGCCAGAGACGGTATATGGCGTCATTCCGCTCCACAGCATTGTGCTGTGTGTATCACCCTCCACATTAGGATTCCTTGAGGATCTTTTTTCCTGGGATTTCCTCCATTCTTGGACCCTTGGATCATGGACCCTTGGGTAAGCAATTTATATGCGATAGATGTCTGGCATCCTGGGGGGTATCTTCCAGGATTGCCACACCATTTAATCTCATGTTCAGGCTCTAAAATATTATTTCTTTTTCCATTGGTGTTTTTTTAGGTTTTATAGGTTCTTACGCCATTAGATTTATGGAACTCTTTTACTTGTACCGTCTTGTAGAGAGTATGGGAATGTGGCCTTTATCCTTTGCCAACTTTTGGACGTCTTTTCTTCTCGGAGAGTAAATGGGAGGCAATGCTATATATATGTGATGCAATATGTGACTATGTAAGTGTACTATTCAGAATATGTTATAGATATGTATTGAATATCTGTTTATACTTACATGTAATGTATGATCCTCTACCCTATGTTAGTTTGGGGTGGGGAATCCTTTCTCTTTTTATATAATTGACATGTCTTGATATTCTGTAGATGGTGACTATAATTCCCTGAGGAAGATAGGCATATTTTCAGCCATTTGGAAACGCGTCGGAATTCTACACCCTCACCTACTTCAGATATGCATATCATTTTGTACCACTTGTCATATTGTTTTTAAAGGATTTTTTCAATGTTTATATGCTTTTGTATTTTGAAAATAAATTTATAAAATTATTATATGCAGCCTATATGATTTACCCTGTTGCCGGTATAGTCCCACTTTTTGAGGTTTCTTCTTCATACTCGTTATGGGGATGATGGCAACCAACATGTGCCTTGAGAATTGAGTTCAATCTATTTCGACTTTCTGTATAACTACAGCAAAATATTGTACAAGTATAATAAAATGCATAAAACATGGAGGAAAGGAAAAAAGAAAGGGTTACCTATAGCAGCTCAAATATTAGCTTTTATTTTACTAAGCAGCACTGAACAACATGCTTTCCTTTGGTTAATCTTTTTGATCAACAAGAACTGTTAAAAATCAAAAATATTGTGTTCACACTTGTCCGTCCTTGTGCATTGCATTAAGGCACACACGTTAACATGCGTTGTGTTAACCACTTGCTTACTAAGCACTTGTAGCCCCTTCCTACCCATGCCAATTTTTCAGCGGTCTCACACTTTGAAAGACGATTACGTGGTCACGCAACACTGTACCCATATAAAATGTTTATCATTGTTTTCACACAAATAGAGCTTTATTTTGGGTAGTATTTAATCACCACTGGGAAATTTTTGAAAAACAAAAAAAAAAAGTTTTTATATTTTGTCATAACATTTTGCAAGCAGGCAATTTTCTCCTTCACTGATGTGCGCTGATGGGCACTGATTTGCACCACATTTTGGCATTAAGGGGACCGATGTCCTTCTAATCAAAGTCACTGCTTTTTTTTCCCCTTCACGCCGACAGGGTGAAGGAAAAAAAAAAAAAAAAAAAGGCATCCGTTTGTTTCTGTGACCTAGGATCACCCAAGTCTCACGGACTCTGCGATCACAGAGCGCACCGCAGGGGAAGCGCGAGAATGGGAGGACATCTACGGATGCCCTTCCGGCAATTTAAGCTTGCGCTGTAGCCGTTTTTTGGCTATAGCGTGGGCGGCACTTGGTTAAAGTAGCCCATTCAAATAAATGAGCTGCCAATGCTCCAGAGTGGGCAAAAAATGGGCATGCATAATTTTTGGCAACACAGTGCCCCATAACAATGCAGTGTATTACTGTGTGTTGTAAGTGCTGCAACACAGGTGTGTTAAAGTGTGTTCTGATGCCATTTAAAATTCCTTAGAACTAAGCATCCATTGACGGTGTGAACCCAACAAGGTCCAATTCCCACTAGCATGCTGTGTTACATTTGTTGATGCAATGTGATGGGATTCATTCTGAAAGGCATCCCAACACACCTTCCCTGTGCACCTGTGTTGCTGTGTTGTTGTTGAAAATGCTTAACGCATGATTTTTTCTGTCTCATTCCGCAGCCTATTCAATTGGAAGTGCTTCCTTAATTCAATGCACATTAACATGCATGTGTTTAACGCACCCCATTGGCCCAGGCTGGTGTGAATTGGCCCTAATGTATATGTAAACCCAATACTAAAGCCATTACATCAGAATTAGCAGCAGCCCTGTCATCTTGTCGCATGTCCTCCTTCAGTTGGTCATTGGGCTGCCCATCAGGTCTATCAGATAGGCAGCCAAACAACAACTGAAAAAGGAGCACACACACACACACACACACACACGGCTGACAATGCTGTTGCTAATTGTGATATAGCATTGCCAGCCTGAAACAGGAAGTGCAGTTACTAGTGGGATCAAAAAAAAATAAAAAATTTGTTAAAGAAAACAGCAAACAGTGAGGTACAATGCCACACATTCTGAAAAACAGATTTATGCCTCGTTCACACCATGGTGCAGAGACGTCAGTTTTTCTGCATAGGCACAAAAAAAAAAAAAAAAAAAAAAAAAAAAATTGTTCTCTATGTGCCCTGTTCACACCACCACACTGGTATCGCATGCAGATTTTTTTCTGTGCAGGAATCTGCAACATGTATGCAGTTTTCTGCACGGGAAAAAAAAAAAAAAAAACTGACATGACGTCAACATTGATGTGAACAGGGCACATAACTAACGCGCATGAAAACTGATGTAAACTGATGTCTGAAAGTGAAATCTGATGTTTTCCCATCAGTTTTCATGTATGTATGCATGTATGGCGTGAATGGGCCCTTAGAGTTTATATACACTTTAATGAACATCTGTAGGTTAATGGATTCACATATATTTATTTGTTTAAAAACAGAAAAAAAAAAAAAAATAAGTTTTTATGGCGCTCATCATTTTTAATACTACCTTTTAACCATTTCCCGCCCGGTCAATAGCAGATTGACATCCGGGAAGTGGTTCTGTTATCCTGAAGGACGTCATATGACGCTCAGTCAGGATAACAGCCGCCGTGCACCCATGGGGGCGCACGTCACGACAATCGGTGGAGCGGTGTGTCAGTCTGACACACCGCTCCACCGATCTGCGGAGGCTCTTTACCACGTGATCAGCCGTGTCCAATCACGATGTAAACAGGAAAAGCCGTTAATTGGCTTTTCCTCACTCGCGTCTGACGACGCGAGTAGAGGAGAGCCGATCGGTGGCTCTCCTGACAGGGCCCCCCCTTGGATGCCCACACTAGACCACCAGGAAGGGGGGCAACATGTGGATGGCCAGGTATGTACCCCATGGCCATCCACATGTGCAAATGACAGCCCAATCTGTGCCAATCAGTGCCCACAAATGGGCACTGACTGGCACCATCATGTAACAACTAAAAATCAGTGATGCCCAGCAATGCCACCCATCAGTGCCACCTATGAGTGCCCATCAGTGACGCCTATGAGTGCCCATCAGTGATGCATACCAGTGCCACCTATCAGTGCCACCTCATGATGCCCATCAGTGCCGCCTTATCAGTGCCTGTCAGTGTAGCTATATCAGTGCCTGTCAGTGTAGCTATATCAGTGCCTGTCAGTGTAGCTATATCAGTGCCTGTCAGTGTAGCTATATCAGTGCCTGTCAGTGTAGCTATATCAGTGCCTGTCAGTGTAGCTATATCAGTGCCTGTCAGTGTAGCTATATCAGTGCCTGTCAGTGTAGCTATATCAGTGCCTGTCAGTGTAGCTATATCAGTGCCTGTCAATGTAGCTATATCAGTGCCTGTCAAATAAAAAAATAAAAAACGTACTTATTTACAAAAAAAAATTAACAGAAACAAAGAAAAACTATTTCTTTTTCAAAATTTTCGTTTTTTTTTTTATTTGTTGCGCAAAAAATAAAAAAATAAAAAAAAAAAAAAAAAAATCGCAAGGGGTGATCAAATACTACCAAAACAAAGCTCTATTTGTGGGAACAAAACGATAAAAAATTTGTTTGGGTACAGTGTTGCATGACCGCGCAATTGTCATTCAAATACAGCGCTGAAAGCTGAAAATTGGCTTGGGCAGGAAGGTGTCTAAATGCCTGGTATTGAAGTGGTTAATCATGCATCATAAATAAAGCCAGAAAAATATCACCATTCACCCACCTTATAAGACCTGGTACTTCAGTCCCCCAAGGAACAGGGCCAGATGTTGGCAACACAAAACGCCCATTTGAGTTTTGGACTTTATCTTTTAAGAAAATGGAAACCTAGGGAACAAATCTCAGCCATTTAGCAAAGACGATATAGAATTTTGTTAGCAAGTATTAATGAAACTACCAGAAAACTTGACTTGGAAAAGCACAAGGGTCCATGTTTCTCAAGTAAAGTCAGATCCTCTTTTTGTTTTCCCCTTGTTTTTTTATTGGTTCAAGAAAATGTCAACTTGAATCTGACTGGTTGCTAAAAGCAACACGGACACCTTGAATATCTAAGGTATATCTGAAAACTTTTCTAGGTACCCATGGAAACAATTCTTATGTTACTAATCATTCTTTTACTGAAGCTGGAAGAAACTGTCTGCCAATCTGCAATAGTATCAAAACTACTACCAAACCTACAGGTGTCCTTTAGCAAATCATAAATATTCATATAAAAACTAATGTAGTCAAGGAATTTGAAATTAAATTTTTACAACCCAACTTCGATATTATAAGCTATTTCAAGCCAGGGAAAGGAGGGTGGCTTCAACATGCTCCAACAAGATTACTAGATAGAAAAAGTCAACTTTATACAGCGCTAGAAATGTAATTTGTATCCGATTAGTAGTTTGTATCAGATAAAATAACAGTTTGTGTCTGATAACAACATCTATGGTATATCCCATTCAGTTCCAATAAGGTCCTTAACTTGATATTTCGAACATACAAGTCGTTATTTACAAATGCTCTGTGTACACCTATATTTATATAAAAGTAGAGCTCAAGCCCAAAATTTATTTTCTAGCATTATAGAAGAACTCCAGATTTTCACACAATTTGGGCCAGCTTGGCCCAAACAAACTATGTCCCTCACCAACATGTGAGGCCGCTGGATGTGCAGTTTAAACTGTATGTAGCTGCGGCTACATACAGCATACCACACTGTGCTCTGGGTGCGAGCCGAGACTTAATATCTTGTACCAGGAACACAGGAGAGTCTACAACAGTGGCGCTCTGTATCCTATGAAATACAAAGCTTCTTCTGACTGGCTGAGGCAAAGCTTCTTTCTTACTCAGAGAGCGGTCTGAAGTCCACTCTCTGGTGACATCACTGAAATCAGTCCAGGCAGTTCGTCATCCCGACAATGGAAGTCTTGATCTGCCAGGTGCCTGGACTGATGGCAGTCTCAGCCTCTCAGCGAGCCGCTGCAGCTCAGCGCTCCAAAGAGCGTGGAGGAGCAGAGCAGGAGAGCTGCTGATTGACAGTCAGCAGCTTTCTGCTTGGGGAGGTGAGAGAACCGATGTGTTCGGTGGCTCGGTTCTCAGTGAAGAGGCGGCGGGGGACAGATGCAGCTTCGGACTGATGCTGCATCCACCTAAGTAAGTATGTTTATGGGATAAAAAAAATCCCATACTTCTCTTTTAAAGCTGCAGCGTCAGATAGGGGCCGTCTCATTTCCTGGCTGGAAGATGTCCATCATCATCTAGCCTGACCTGCTCAGCATCACATGTGGACATCCCTTGCATGCAAATACAGCCTGCCTAGGACTGCCCACTCCTCCAGACTGACACCCACCCATCAAGGCTTAATGTTTCAGCAGGTCTGAACGAAAAAAAAAAACCTGACAGCTCAGGAGAAGCCGATGTACTAAATATGCGATGATAGTACAACGATCTCCCCTGCTGGGCTACTGTGTTCGGACGGGGGGGGGGGGGTGGGAAGGAATAGGAACGACCACTGCTGCCCTCCCCCCCACCAGAGCACTCTGGTCAATGGTGATCGGGAGCCAATCGGCAGACCTTTTTCAGCTTCTGTTGGACCAGATTCAGTACACACGGTCTGAATGTCGGCCGGTTTCTACTGAACCAGCCGTTGCCACCCGACATTTGGCCCTGTGTGTACTAGGCTTAACACTTCTCAGGAGGCAACCAAGTGCTTGCATCAGGGCTGGGGATTCTTGAGAGGAGTACTGGGGCAAGGTGCTGTGATGTTTTCAGGAAGCTATGCATCTTAAAAGCGGTAGTAAACCAAGAAGCAAAAAAAAAAAAAAAAAAAACACACCTGCAAGACAATACCATAACGTATGAAATACTTACAGTGCCTTGAAAAAAAGTATTCATACCCCTTGAAATTTTCCACATTTTGTCATGTTACAACCAAAAATGTAAATGTATTTTATTGGGATTTTATGTGATAGACCAACACAAAGTGGCACATAATTGTGAAGTGGAAGGAAAATTATAAATGGTTTTAAAATTTTTTTACAAATAAATATCTAAAAAGTGTGGTGAGCATTTGTATTCAGCCCCCCCTGAGTCAATACTTTGTAGAACCCCCTTTCACTGCAATTACAGCTGCAAGTCATTTTGGGGATGTCTCTACCAGCTTTGCACATCTAGATTGTGACATTTTTGCCCATTCTTCTTTGCAAAATAGCCAAGCTCTGTCAGATTGGATGGAGAGCGTCTGTGAACAGCAATTTTCAAGACTTGCAACAGATTCTCAATTAGATTTAGGTCTGGGCCTTTCTAACACATGAATATCATTTGATGTAAACTGCTCCATTGTAGCTCTGGCTGTATGTTTAGGGTTGTTGTCCTGCTGGAAGGTGAACCTCCTCCCTAGTCTCAAGTCTTTTGCAGACTCTAACAGGTTTTCTTCTAAGATTGCCCTGTATTTGGCTCCATCCATCTTCCCATGAACTCTGACCAGCTTCCCTATCCCTACTGAAGGAAAGCATCCCCACAACATGATGCTGCCACCACGTTTCACAGTGGGGATGGTGTGTTCAGGGTGATGTGCAGTGTTAGTTTTCTGCCACACATAGCATTTTGCTTTTAAGGCAAAAAAAATAATTTTGGTCTCATCTGACCAAAGCACCTTCTTCCACATGCTTGCTGGGTCCCCCACATGACTTCTTGCAAACTGCAAACAGGACTTTTTATGACTTTCTTTCAACAATGACTTTCTTCTTGCCACTCTTCCATAAAGGCCAGATTTGTGGAGTGCACGACTTAAGCCCCATACACACGGTCGGATTTTTGCATGGATTCTGTCCGATCGGACAATGTTGTTGAAAAATCAGACCGTGTGTATGCACCATCGGACAGTGTACGTCGGATTGTCCGACGGACAAAGTCCTATCTCCTGCTGGATAGATTTTCCAACAACACGGTCCGATCACACCAAATCCGATCGTGTGTACGGTTGTCCGACGGACAAAGTGCTACGCATGCTCAGATCACATTACAAGACCAAAGCTATTGGCTACTAGCCTCTACGTAGTCCCGTCGTAGGCAACAAACGTCACCACGTTCAGAATGATCGGATTTTCCGACAACTTTGTCCGACCGTGTGTACGCAAAACCAACATCGGACAAAGTATGACGGACATGATCCGACGGACCTGGTCCTCGGATAATCCGAGCGTGTGTATGGGGCTTAATAGTTGTCCTGTGGACAGATTCTCCCACCTGAGCTTTGGATCTCTGCAGCTCCTCCAGAGTTCCCATGGGCATCTTGGCTGCTTCTCTGATGAATGCTCTTCTTGCCCGGCCTGTCAGTTTAGGTGGACGGCCATGTCTTGGTAGGTTTGCAGTTGTGCCATACTCTTTCCATTTTTGGATGATGGATTGAACAGTGCTCTGTGAGATGTTCAAAGCTTGGGATATTTTTTTTTTTTTATAACCTAACCCTGCTTTAAACTTCTCCACAAATTTATCCCTGACCGGTCTCGTGTGTTCCTTGGCCTTCATGATGCGGTTTGTTCACTAAGGTTCTCTAACAAACCTCTGAGGGCTTCACCGAACAGCTGTATTTATACTGAGATTAAATTACACACAGGTGGACTCAATTTACTAATCAGGTGACTTCTGAAGGCAATTGGTTCTACTAGATTTTAGTTAGGGGTATCAGAGTAAAGGGGGCTGAATACAAATGCACCCCACACTTTTCGCATATTTATTTGTAAATAATTTTGAAAACCATTTATCATTTTCCTTCCACTTCACAATTATGTGTCACTTTGTGTTGGTTTATCACATAAAAGCCCAATAAAATACATTTACGTTTTTGGCTGTAACATGATTTATGACATAAATTTCGAGGGGTATGAATACTTTTTCAAGGCACTGTACCTTAGAACAAAGCCCTGCAGCAGCGCCTGGTCACTGCTGAGGGAGCCGACATGTTCTCTCTGTGTTTTTTCCGGGATCGCTGGCTCTGGTGCTGTGAATGGCCAGAGCCGCGATGACGTCATGGGAGCCCTCCATTCTGGCAGGGTATGCCAGACCTGCAGAGTGCATGCGCTGCTGACGTCAGCGGTTGCATGCAGGGTCAATATCTCCCAAACTGTGCAGGTTTAGGAGATATTTTTTACCTACAGGTAAGCCTTATTCTAGGCTTACCTGTAGGTAAAAATCACCAAGTGAAGTTTACTACCGCTTTAATGCATTAAGATAAAAAACCTGTGTGCAGCAGCCCCCTTCAGCCCCTCTAATACTTACCTGAGCCCATCTATCCAGTGATGTTGCAGGAGTGTCTAAGCTGCCCGAGACTCCCCTTGGCTGAGACAGCAGCTTGGCGCGATTGGCTCCCGCTGATGTCAATCAAAATCAGTCAGCCAATCATGATAGAGAGAGGCCCGGGCCGAGTCATGGCTGCGTTTCTGAATGGAAGCACAGAGCTGTGACTTGTTGAGTGCCCCCATAGCAGGCTGCTTGTGTTGGGAGCACTCAACAGGAGGGAGGGGCCAGTAGAGCCAAAGAGGGACCTGAGAAGAGGATCTGGGCTGCTCTTCGCAAAACCAACCGCACAGAGCAGGTAAGTATAACATGTTTTTGTTTTTTTTTACAAGTAGAAGCACACAGATCAGGGCTAAGTATAGGAAATATGCCACTTTATATGAATAAAAATCTACAGGGAAATAAAAAAAAAAAAAAAAAAAAAGGAAGAAACCTCACCCGAATGTGCATATCCTGGAAGAAGATAAGCAAAGTTTGCCTGATCAGTTGAAACTCACCAGCAGGTAGACAGTTGTACATCTATGGGAATAACGACACGTAGAACCGATAAGCAACGCAAATAAAATATATTTATATCTTCTTACCCAGATGTTTAAAAAGCATGCATATACAACATAAAATGTTTCTAAACAATAAAACTACTGGCCCGGGGCAAAAAGACACAAAGACTAAGGAATGTGGTAAGAGACCACAGTATACTAATGTGTTCTCACTGACAGGAGAATGGAATACCACTTGTCCAGTATGTGAGATGTGTTCAGAAAGCATTTTCCACGGTCGTGACATATTGATAACATGGAAGTGAGACTTTGAAGGAAGTGGTCATACTTTACAACTGACATTTCAAGTCGGCCAAGCAATCAGCTCAGCTACAACAGCCTTTGGTTGCCTCTATAGAGCAATGCAAGGACGCCGACACATGTGAATGTGATACAACTTCATTAAAAGGTCTACATGTCATTACCCACTCTTTCTTCAGGTTTACAAACTCAACACTTTCATACATTAGGGACCCCGTTACCATTTTGCTGACTGGACTTACAAAAAATATTTTACACGCATTGTCTATGTTTATAAATCCCCTTCTTACATCAATCAACTGCCGGAAAGTCTCATCCACTTGGTTCAGAATACTCGGAGAATCCCGGATAAATTCTTTGATAGCGTCCATGTGATTAAAGGTAACTAATAAGATATCCTTGGGGCGAGGACACAACAGCACTTGATACTTGAAGGCCATAGTCATCAAGTCATAGAGCTGCAAGAACATATCAAATCTAATGTTAGATGCAATTGAAATCTAAAAGTTTGAACATTTTTATATAAAAAAACAAAAAACAAAAAAAAAAAAAAAAAAACAACACACACTACACAGCAGCACCAAATGTAATAGGTAAAGTCAATCATGACAACTGTGGAAGTACGGCCAGTCTACCCTCCAATATGGCTTGAGCATGAATAACAAACTCTAAAAACAATGTATTCCAATTTAAAAAAGAGGAAACATCATGGAGGCACATTCAAATTGTTGTGTAGAAATGCTTTGAATATGTATGTATTCTGACTTTTATATAAAGAAATTTCTCCTTTTTTGTACACCATTTTGTAGTACACATCTCCCCATCACTGCTCTGGTGTTAAGATGTACAGTAGAGATCTACTGCTGGTGAACAAATTACATAGTTTGGACTTATTTTGTATTCAAAGCAGAAAAAAAAAAAAGAAATAAAAATGAAAAGTATGCCTATATACACACTAGAAAATTCCTAGGAACGGTACATACTGTAGAATGCTGATGCTGACTTCTTTAGTATTAAATTATCAGTTCCCTGTCTGTCATGTTTATCCTTTGTCTCCAACACTGTTGGAGTTACAAAACCCAAGCCTTCACCCTGAAGATTATATTCTCCGATTGACGGTCATTTAAACTTCTTTCTTAGGTCTTGTTTTCACTTGCTGCCTATTGCTATCTCTAATCTTGGGAACCTGGGTTAATGCTTTACAGCGACAAAGCATAGTGGTAATTAATCAAAAAATCGCTCTGGCAGACATACTTGTCAGAGGGAAACTGGTGTGCATGGGTGAGAAGCAGGGCCCAACTTCCCCATACTCTGCATCATGTGACATGATGATGGTCATAAGTCACAAGACAAGGGAACATATCACAATACAGCTGCATCTCAGATCAACAGTTTGCATGTGCGTTTTGCGTGCAAATATGTTACCCTTAACCTTTTGGCCCATTTTGCGACCAAAGTGACAGATTTGGTTTGGCATTAACATGGGGCACCCAGAAGAAGCTGTCTGCCTCTGTTCTCTGCTGTACTGAAACCATAGACACTGATGCCGCATACACACGATCGGAATTCTCTTCGGAAAAAGCTCTGATGGTTTTCCCAACGGAATTCGGCTCAAACTGTCTTGCCTACAAACGGTCACACCAAATTCCAACTGTCAAGAACGCAGTGATGTATAACACTACAACGAGCCGAGTTCAATGCTTCCGAGTATGCGTCGAATTGTTTCCAAGCATGTATGGGAATTTTGCGCGTCAGAATTGCTACAGACGATCGGAATTTCTGATAGAAACCTTTTCCGTCAGAAAAATTGAGAACATGCTCTCAATTTTTTGCTGTCGGAAATTCGGCCAGCAAAATTCCGATGGAGCCTACACACGGTCGCATTTTCCGATGAAAAGCTCTCATCGGTCTTTTTCTGTCCGGAATTCCGATCGTGTGTCGTGGCATTAGGCTCGTTCTCACCATACGTGCATGACAACTGATGGGAAAACCTTGCAGATTTCACATCAGTTTACATTCGCATTTCAGTAAGTTATGTGCCCTGTTCACACCAATGTTGATGTCATGTCAGTTTTTTTTCCCCCATGCTAGAGCTGCAACTAACGATTATTTTCATAATCTATTAGTTGGCCGATTATTGTATCGATTAATAACCTTAAAAAAAAAAAAAAAAAAAAGTATGGTGTAAAATTTAGTTAATATGTAAAGTTTTTAAAAAAAGGCAATTTATTCTTAAATATCTATATGCAGTGGTAAATATAAATAACCAACTATATGGTTAGGGAGCAAAATATTTAAACCACTCTGAGAATAACAGACAGAAGAGATATACTTTTTTTGTCCAATTTGTTGTTGGGCAGATTAAAAAACACAAATTGCTGCAAAAATGCATTACACGCTTTTGTGCAGCTTCTCCATTGAAGTATATTGAACCAAAAAAGCACAGTTTTGCTTTAAAAAAAAAAGTCCCTAACCCTTTCCAAACAGCAGCGGCTGAAAAAAGCATAGATGTGATGGTGTCCCATAGGAAACCATGTAAATGAACTGTAGTGCGTTTCTGCAAAAAGCACCAAAAAACACATAAGTGTGACCCAGGCCTGAGATGTTTAGTAACACAATGGGGGTTAAAAAAATACTAAAATTAGCTTTTTATAGTACAAAAAAAAAAAAAAAAAAAAAAGCAGTTAATCACTACTGTAAGTGGAATTTTTTTTTTTACTGTAGAACTGTGAAAGTAATTTACAGTAGCGATTATTTGCTCTTTTTATACTATAAAGGGCTCATTTTCGTTTTTTTAACCCCATTATGTTACTGGGCGATTAATCGATTATGAAAATAGTAATCGATTAATTTCATAATCGATTAGTTGTTTCAGCCCTACACATTGCAGATTCCTGCATGTGATACCAGTGTTGTGGTGTGAACAGGGCACATAGAGAACAATGTTTTTTTTTTTTTAGCCCTTGAAGAAAAACTGACATCTCTGCACGATGGTGTGAACGGGGCCTTATTTAGCCTTCAGCTTCGTAATTGTTGCAGAACTTTAAAAAGTGCTAAGGAGCTTTTATTTTTATTTTTTTAGGTATGCAAAGATAGGTTATTTTCAAAGTAGCCAATTAGGCAAAATTCGCACAAAAGGTAAATTCTTCCATAAATGGTGTTAAAAAATAACAGGCAACAGAGTAATAACAACAAACAAAAAGTCAGTTTTCTTACATGTCCCCCACAGAGTGCATGCAATAAAACCATCAGTTTTTATGAGTTTTAATCAGTTCATCAGTTTTAAATGTTAATATTGAAACAACTTAATTTGTTGTTTTTTTGCGTGGACTAAGTGGATTGAGTGCTTGAGATTTTTGTGTTGTACAGAGTGCAAGGCAAGGATGAAGCTTGTGTTTTGAAGAAGTCTTCCATGCTGCAAACATATTTCTCCACGGATAGGTCATCCGTTGTAAATCATGCCTAAACTGGTATTTACTTATTTATTTATTTTAAACAAAGCAATTCGGTGTAAATGGTGAGTAAAATACCTTGTCCATGCTGGCTTGGTTAAGCCTCATGATAGAAGCATGGGCCAAGCGGTCAAAAACTGTCCTGAGGGCTTTCTTGGAGTACAGCTCTTGTGGTTTAAATAGTTCTTCCATGAACTTCTTGTTAAACATAGTTGTGATAATATCATTCATAACTGTAAGAGAAATGGTGTTCAATAAAATTGTAATTGTCGCTCCTAAACCATTGAACTAAAAAGGAGGGAAAACCACTAAGTTGGAATTTTCAAGGCAGATTGGACCAACAATAGATTAAATAATATTATTGGTCCAATCTGCCTTCCAAGTCCGACTTAGGCCCCTTTCACACTTGTGCGACTTCAAAGTTGCACGATTTTACCACGGTTTTCCCTCGATTCGAGGCCGCGATTTCAAGGAATGCCTGTGTAAGTGGCATTAAAATCGGACCAAAGTAGTGCAGGGACTACTTTGAAGTTGAAACGACTTGAAGTCGTACTAATATGAATGGCTGTCATTGGAAATCATGGGGAACGACTTATCATGTGACTTTGCAGTCCCAAGTCGTGGGACAAGTCGTATAAGTGTGAAAGGGGCCTTAGTGGTTTTCCCTAGTCTAGAAATTGTATTCAATCACAAGCAAGCAAAACAATCATCAATCCATCTAAATCAGGGATGTAAAGCACTTCATATTCAGATTATATAAAGCTGATTAAAGAGCACCTTCTAAAAAAAACATGCTGCAATGAAAATGGGAAAGTACTGCCCTTCCATTGTTTTCAATAATGAAAGATTTGGGGTGTTTTAGAAGGGTAATGTAAAGTCCTGTCTGCAATTTTTAATAAAAGCATGCCTGGTTCTAACCCCACCAACACATCATTAAGGCCCCTTTGTTTAGCATATGGCCATTGGAAAGAGGTACCATGGTGGATGAGTTTGTTACTCAATAACCCATTGAATTAAATGCCTCCACAACCTATTCTCGTTGTACTGCTGTGATAAATGTAAAACAGCAAGGGGACACAGAAGTTGAAAAGTTCTGAGCCGTGACAAATTTAAATCATACATAGATCTTTAGCTCTGGAAGAACAAAGTACCTCCATGTGTACACTCCTTCACAGCATTTGTTTAGTTAAGTAAAGGTGCACTTTAAGTAATAGCAATGCACTGCGTCTGCATTCGGTCAAAAGCTAATTTTCTACTTACCAACCCTGTCACGTCAAATTTTGAGACAAAATTGACAATGATCTGCAACTCACCTATACAAAAAAAAAAAAACGGCCCAACACCACTTGTGATAAAAATGCATTACCCGATTGGTTGTTGGAGAGGCCGTAAAATCAGGGCAAAGCTAGCAGGTTTGCAATGTTACTATAAAATAAATACATGGCACAGCAGATGCAGTCATTTTTCTAAAAGGTACCCATACACAGCAAATCCTGAGCTCACTTCTTCATACCACATTAGGCTATCTAAAAGGAAACCAGCCTAGTGATAAGTGCAGTATACACAGCCTAGAAAAGAGCCCATATCTCAGTCTGGTTGTCAGACTATGGCCCACTCCAGATTCAACAAGCAGCAGTTGCAGTTTAAGGCACGTTAACTAGCACTTAAGGTACGACTGAATAAGAGACCCTTTAGCATATCTTAAAGTGTCACTAAACCCACATCATAAAAAACTATCAATATATGCTGCATTACACGCTGTTCATACTCACTAAGCCACTATGAGGTTTGGTTTCTGTATTCTGCAAAAAAAAAAAAAATCTGGTTGGTCCTGCCATCTCCCCCTTCTGTAAATGTCTTCAATGCAGCAAGGGATTTTGCAGCTGTGGTGGCAGCTCTCTCAGTTTTCAGTAAGCTTCTATGCTGAGCATTTCCTCCCTATAACATCTGAGCAGCCTTTGTGACTATAGAGTCACACATGTGGGTGTATATACAGTGGTAAATGACAGCCCACTCCCTCTCTCCTCCTCTATGACCATTAACCAGCTAAACACAATGAGTGGGATATTACATGTAGATTGATGGAGGCTTCACCTCCCTCTTATTCAATAGACACAGGCTGGAGGGGTGTGACTGGCAGAAATCCACCCACAGCATGTTCTTGACAAAAAAAAAAAAAATACTGTATGATACTTTATTACAGTTTACTGATATAAATTATTTTTACTCTGCAGGGTGGATAAAAATCAATGAATAAAAAAAAAAATATATTTTTATTTTATTTAAATCCAATTTTCTTTGATTTTTATCAAATTTATTTAATAAAATGCTTTTGGAGTAAAAATCTATTTAAAGATCATTTTCTATTCAGGATACATTAATAATTTCTGATTTTCTGCATGAAAATTGAGCTTAGTTATGTAGCATGAGGCTGTATAGTCTGCAATATTTACATTTTTGGTAAACTCATTCAATGAATCCAAGCTCTGCAAGCTGAATAACATGCACTGCATTGATGCATTCACACAATTTCACAGTAACCATGAGATAAAACAGTGTTCAGGAACATTCCTTTATCCCATTGTTTTGCAAATCTATGTACACTACAAACTGTACGATTGAATCGGTTCTTATAAATCGCCGTTTTATTAGCCTGAGTTTTTTTTTTTTTATCAGCCACGATTAAAGACGAATGTCCGAAACGCGTAGACTGTTTTACAGCTCTGTTCATGTATTTAATAAAAGTAATACCATTTTGGATGTCATCCTGAGTGCCGACCATCCCTTTCCTTATTCTGATGTGACATAGTTAATTGATTAGGAAAAAGGTACTTAGATTTTTTTCTTTATTAAAATAATTGCAGTGCCATCATCCACATACAGAAATAGAAGTGACAATGTAAATAAAACAGTGTGTATTTAGTATTACTTTAAGCACACTTATAGATGCCTTAAGTGGTCCTGCAGCTTCATGAATCAGGACTTGCATCTAATGAATCTTATTATAGTAAGCTCTATATAAGGAGGAGGGGGCATTCAATGTTAACAGTATCACCACTGACCAACCCAGTTTCATTTACCCTGCACATGTACCATTGCAATTTCATTACAATACCATTTGCTGTGATTTAGGTACACACGGCTTTGTGTCATAATGAAGAATTGGAACTGGCCATATATTTCCAATACATATATTTCCAATACAACCAACCAACAGGCTCCATGTAGGACTAGTGTTTTTATTTTATTTTTTTATTTTTTTTAAAGGTGTTGTAAAGGCAAAGGGTTTTTATCTTAATGCAGCCCCATCTCTCCAGTGATGTTCACGATTCCCTCAGCCATCCGAGACATTCCTCCTGATTCGAGATACCGCAGCGGCGCCATTTGCTCTTGCGGCTGTCAAAGTCAGTTAGCCAACCAGAGAGAGAGGCGGCAGGGCCAAACAGCAGCTCCATGTCTAATTGGACACACAGAGCTTAGGGGTGCGCATCTTCACTGGCCTCATGATTTGCTTACGATTATCTGGTCCACGATTCCGTGCTGCATCACGATTACTGTGCAAGTGCGCATGGTTAAAAACTTTTTATTCAAAAATTCTATTTTTACCCCAGAGGCAGAGGGATGGGTGGGGGATCAGAAGCATAGGTGGGGGATCAGAATTAGAGGCAGAGGGATAGATGGAATTGGAGCTGTAGCTCGGCTCGAGTGCCCCCATAGCCAAATGGCTTGCTGTGGGGGCACTTGACAGAAGAAAGGGGCTAAGAGCAGCGAAGAGGGACCCGAGAAGGAGGAGGATTTGGGCTGCTCTGTGCAAAACCATTGCGCAGAGGGGGTTAGTAAGTATAACATGTTTTTTATTTTATTGCTTTTCTGCTCCTAGAAGCTAATAGTTTTATCCTATGTGTCCATGCAAAGCTACTTTAGGCCATTAGGAGTCAATTCCCTAACGTTTACCACATGCGATAACACAGTCACGCGACTCATTTGCATAAATGAATGCATGCTGTAAATAAAGTCCAATTCACCAAAACAAAGCAGGATTATGCGGTATTTACCTCAAAATTAAAAATGTGCCGGTAAATAGGGTTTAAAAACCATAAGCTCTTAAGTCTGATTCACAAACAGACCAGAGAGTAAAAAAAAAAAAAAATTCAATATTGATCATCATGGTTTTGCAGGCAGTATCACATGCGGTATTTGACCCTTATCCGAGCATGCAGCCCAGCAGGTCAGGAAAGGGGGGGGGCGGGGAAGAGCGAGCACCCCCCCCCCTCCTGAACCATACCAGGCCACATGCCCTCAACATGGGGGGGGGGGGGAGATTTGTGGCAGGCAGACCGTGGGAATAAAAAAAACATACCCCCTGGTGTAGCTCCATCGAAAAAAATAAAACCTTTGCTCCCGCAGAAGCCTTCGGCTGTCAGCCTGCTCTGCCTACAGACAGTTCTTAAAGCAGAGGTCCCCCGAAAAAAAAAATATTAAAAGCCAGCAGCTACAAATACTGCAGATGCTGACTTTTAATATATGGACACTTATCTGTCCAGGGAGCCCGCAATGTCGGCAGCCGATCTGTCTGTTGGCTGTCGGCTCTCATCTGCTGCAGCCACCACCGCCCGCCTCGGTAAGGGAATCAGGAAGTGAAGCCGTGCGGCTTCACTTCCTGGTTCCCTACTGTGCATGCGTGAAGTCGCGCTGCGCGTCCTCACTGGTCCCTGCCGTCTTCTAGAAGACAGCGGGGGAGAGGCGCCGAAAGTGGCATAGGTCACCGCGAACGCCGCAGTGATTTATGCCAGGAAGTGGGAGCAAATACCTGTATTAGGTATCTCCTGTATTAGGTATCTGCTCCCTCCTCCCCCCTGAAAGGTGCCAAATGTGGCACCAGAGGGGGGGGGGGATTCCAAAAAGTGGAAGTGCCATTTTTGGGTGGAACTCCACTTTAAATAGCTAAAAGGCGTGGACACCTGGCAACGTCACTTGGTGGCACCGCCCCCTTGTGACGTCATTGACTGGATCCCCGCTGATAGCTGATGAGTCATACGTTGTTAAGGACGCTGGTGGTCTCCCGCTCCTTAACAAAAATGCGATTGCTCCTAAACACTTGTAAACGCTCCTGAATATTAGCATTTTTATCCAGCCTTTTTTTTTTCTGTGGTTTTTGAGTGTCTAGTGTGCATGGACTTCTAATCTACCTCCAGTTTTCCTGCTGCAATCATTACTAGTACAAACATGAATAAAAGTCCTTCTCAATTGGTGGCAAAGATGTTCAAGGACCCTTGCCTCCAGCATACATTTATGTCCATTTTATATGGAAAGTGGATACTACTATCCATTGTTGGCGGGATACTGCAGTTTTACATGGAGGGTTCAAAAGAAGTTGGCACATTTCCTGTTAAGTTAATGCTCTACAAAAGGCCTTAATAGAAAGAAAGATGAATGTCTTGCTAGAATTTCACACTTTCACTATCCATGTGTATTGGCCATTTTCTATCAATTTTAATTTAACAGCAAAATTTTGGAATGTAATATGAAGAAGTTATGTCATTCTCTGCCCTACTCAACTAGAAACCTTGCCAAACTGGCCACTAAGCATTTACTCAGCACAGCACTTTGAGCAATAGGTATAAGCAACAAATCAGCGGTAAATAAATGAAAGTGGAGTCATTTTGTTTATGAGTGCCCCCTACCTCGCTTTCTTTCCTCATCTGTCCAATCATCTATGCAGGGTTAGGTCAGAAAAGAGAAATTGGCAAATGAAAAATGTTGGAGTTGGAAAATATAGGCTAATTTTACAATCATGTGAAAAAAGTAGGTACACCCCATCTGGCAAGGGATTTAAAAAGAATGTCAAATGATTTTAAATCAATCATTCCACTGTAAAGAAAATAAATAATCTACAAGTGGAGCCATGCAAATTGTTCAATACTGACCGACCCAGCAAATTCAACCCAAGAATTCACGCTGATTCTAAATGATAAAAGAAGGTTCCAACGACCCCAACATTTTATAACAGGGTGTTCTGGTAGCTCTTGGAAAAGTTGGGGTCCAAGTGCATGTATCTTCAATCAGAACAAAATTGCATCAATTCAACATGTATGGGAGGCGCGTTAACCACACTTCACGCAGAACGGCATGGCTGCGCAAAATCCTGTACGGGTACGTTGTCCCCTTTAAGAGCCGCCAGAGGCTGCGCGCAAGTGCTCGCTGCACGGTGGGGGACCCCGATGCGCCGGGCCGGTGATTGCTGCTGGCCACGCGCGATCGCGTGCACAAATGCCAGCACAGGGATTTGTGTGTAAACATACAAATCTCTGTTCTGTCAGGGGAGAGCAGACTTATCGTTTGTTCCTACCAAGTAGGAACAACGATATTTCTCCTCTCCTAGTTAGTCACACCCCCATACAGTTAGAACAGACTGGGGCTGGGTTTACACCTATGCAAATTGAATGCAGGTTTCTCTGCATCCAATTCGCATAGCAGGAGGGTGTGACCGGCGCTCTCTATTATAGCAAAAGGTAAAATAGTTTTTTTTTTTTTCAAAATTGTTGTTTGTTTCTTTAGCGCAAAAAATAAAAACCGCAGAGGTTAAATACCACCAAAAGAAATCTATTTGTGGGAAAAAAAGAAAGGACACATATTTCGTTTGGGTACAGCATTGCATGACTGCGCAATTGTCAGTTAAAGCATCGCCAAAGCAATGCCAAATTATAAAAAAAAAGTGCTCTGGTCAGGAAGGGGGTAAAATCTTCTGGGGCTGAAGTGGTTAAGAAAAAGCTTTTGCTGTCCAAAGGAAACATTAGAGCAAGATTACAGTTTGTCATTGAATGCATAAACGAAGACCAGGCCTTCTGGAACAAAGTGCTAAAAAGTGATCAAAGACAGAGTTGTTTGGTCACAGCAACATGACATGTTTATTGCAGTCCAAAGACAGTCTTTCAGGAGAAGAATCAAATGACAACCGTGAAGCATGGTGGTGGAAATGTTTATGGGTGCTCTGCTGCTTCAGGACCTGGGCAGTTTTCAGTCAAATCAACTATGCATTCTGCATCCTATGAAAGGCCATCTGTCCAAAAGTAGAAGTTGAAGAGTCTTTCAAACACAATATTGATCTGAAGCAAACTAGCACATCCATTAAGGGATGGCTCAAAAAAAAAAAAAAAAAAGAGTGTTATGGACTACCCTAGTCAAAGCCCTGATTTGATACCAAATTCAATTTGGTAGGGGGGGGGGGGGGGGGGTTGTGAAATGCGCATTTTAAGCAAGGAAACCCACAAATCTCTCACAACTGAATGGATTTTGCAGGGAGAAGTGGTCAACATCAATGTCAGAGAATGTTGGGCACTTATACGAAATGCCTACATGTAGTAATTTCTGCTTAAGGGGCTATACCAGCTTTTGAAGCCAAGGTTGTACTTACTTTTTCCACAGTACAGCATTGCATCTATTGATAATTGTTGAACACATGATTGAAAAGGCAAATTTTCAATGGGAAAAATACAAGACGTTCTCTGAATAGCCAAGTAATGCATGTGACCTTCTGTGATCAACGTGCAGAGCAGAAGTCACTGGAGCTCTATCCTAAAGATCATGCACTCATTCTATGTAGTGAGGACTGCTACAACAATTTTCAATATACCCAGCGGCCATCTAAATATTAGATCTAGACCCTTTTATCAAGCCAACAGAACCAATGTAAGTATGAATAAAAGATAAAATTCCTAAAGTTCTGCTTTAATTTTTTCCCAGAGTTGAGCTTTTAGGCTCGGTTTCCACTAGTGCGACTTTTCATGGGACTGAAAAGTCCCATGACAAGTCGTACCCCAAATCGTACTCCACTGAGTACCGTTCATATGTGTACGACTTCAAAGTAGTCCCTGCACTACTTTGGTCCCACTTTGATGCTACCTGAGGTCCATAGACCTCAAGAATACACAGGCATTGCTCCAAGTTGCGGCAAAAAAATCACGGCAAAAATCGCACAACTATGGGGTTGCAATAGTGGAAACCCAAAAATGAATTATATTGCAGCTACCAATTCTAGCTTTAAGGCTTTCACCAAGGGATTCAGTCAGTAACACACTTCCTGTCTTATGGCTCGTACACGCGATCCGAAAATCGGACGAAAAATACAGTTTTCAAAGCGATCGCACGATAATCGGATCGTTAGTACAGAGCTTTCGTGAGCCGATCACAACAGTTCATTCAATATTATTTTATCGGACAAGCACGAAAATTTCTCGTATGATACCAGATCCGGGGGAATTAGGGTGAATCCACTCTGGATGGAGAAGAATGGAAACGCCTTTCGGCAGCAGTATTTTCAGTCTGGGGAGTGAGTAGTGTTAGATGTACTTGCAGATTTAGATGGACTCGACTAACAAATTTAAAGAGAAACCAACTCACACTTTTTAAGCAGCTACAGAAACAAGTTTTACATAAATAACTGATTTTAACCACTTCGGCCCCAGAAGGATTTACCCTCTTCCTGACCAGAGCACTTTTTGCGAATCGGCACTGCGTCGCTTTAACTGACAATTGCACGGTCATGCGACGTTGCACCCAAAGAATATTTATGTCCTTTTTTTCCCCACAAATATAGCTTTCTTTTGGTGGTATTAGATCACCTCTGAGGTTTTTATTTTTTGCGCTATAAACAAAAAAATGAGCAACAAATTTGAAAAAAAAAAAAAAAATTTTTTTTTTTTACTTTTTGCTAAAATAAATATCCCCCAAAAATATAAATAAAAAAAATATTTTTTGTCTCAGTTTAGGTGATATGCATTCTTCTACATATATTTGGTAAAAAAAATAAAAAAACGTTGACATAAGCATATATTGATTGGTTTGCGCAAAAGTTATAGCATCTACAAAATAGGGGATAGATTTATGGCATTTTTATAAAAAAGTTTTTTTAGTAATGGCGGCGATGTGCGATTTTTATCGCGACTGCAACATTATGGCGGACACATCGGACACTTTTGACACCATTGTCATTTATACAGCGATCAGTGCTATAAAAATGCACTGGATTACGGTGTAAATGTCACTGGCAGGGAAGGGGTTAACCCTAGGGAGAAATCAAATGTTGCAGTCCCGCTAAAAATCGCTGATCACCGCCATTACTAGTAAAAAGAAAAAAAAAGTTTATAATAAAAATGCCATAAATATATCCCTTATTTTGTAGATGCTATAACTTTTGCGCGAACCAATGAATAATATATGCTTATTGCTATTTTTTTAAAGCAAAAATATGTAGAAGAATACATATTGACCTAAACTGATGAAGACTTTTTTTTTTTTTTTCCCGGATATTTAATATACCAAAAAGTATTGTTTTTTTTTTTTTTCAAAATTGTGTCCATTTTTTGGAAGAAGAAAGAAGATCAAATACCACCAAATGAAAAGCTCTATTTGTGGGGGGGATATTGTTTGTGTTTGTGCGTCGCATGACCACGCAATTGTCAGTTAAAACAACGCAGTGCCGTGTTGCAAAAAATGGCCTGGTCAGGAAACGGGTAAATCTTCCGGGGCTGAAGTGGTTAAATTGTTAGCCAAGTCCATTTAACCCTACCCTCTCCTCACACAGAACAAGGCAGCTGTCCAAAAGGGGTCTCCATTACCACTACTTCCAAAGTGTAGAGACCCTAATGCTCGGTTCACACTGCTGCACTGTGAATTTGTGAGTTCCGCTTTTTTGTCCTGTGTGAGGTTGCGAATTTTCCCGCAAATTTCAGGAGTTGGACATAGCTGCGATTGATGTTCTAGCCAATGGAATCATAATGTAAAAAATAAAAATGGTGTTAACTTCCTGTGTACCTCCTGTTTTTTGTGGAGAGTAGTGTGGTGGAATTTGCACATATCTGAACCAACAATGCGATTCCAGAATGCTTTACATTGATGTCTATGGAGACTAAATTTGCAACACAACGCTGTAAACTCGCAAAAGACCCTTTTTTTATTGCATCGCATTTGGAGAGGAATCGCAATGCATATATGTGAACGACCGTCATTGAAAACAATTACTTTTTGGATGACATGCGAATCTAGTTTTTGTTTAACGCATCAAATTCGTTATCAACTCGCACAAGTGTGAACCGGTGTTCTATCACCAAGTGTCCGGCTGTCACTAGGTGTCCGAAGTGTACTGCGCATGCGCAGTACGGATGAAGAAGATTTTCGGAAATTGTCGGAAGATGAACGGCGCCTGCGCCGTGAGTCGAGGAGAAGCCCCCACCATCCAAGCGGACATAGGGTTAGTCAAGCTAAAGGGCCCTTCGCGGGCGCGGGCACGGCCTCGCTGCGCTCGGCTCTTTTATATTCTAACTCTATGCCCACTTGGATGGTGGGGCTTGAAAGTGGACTCACGGCACAGGCGCCGTTCATCCTCGGCAATTTTCGGAATCAGGGTGTCCTGTGTACTGAGCATGCGCAGTACACCTCGGACACTTCGTGATGGGGGACGGATAATGATACAACACCGGCACTAAGACAGGAAGTGTATTACTGACCAGATCACTAAGTAAAAATGAAGGAAAGCCCCACAAAAATAACAAATGCAGCTGCCAGATTTAGGGACTGGTAAGCTGCAATAGAACACTTTTGTTTATGGGTTTATTACCAATTTAAATCAGTAAGTAGGTTAAATATAAAATTGTTCAAGATAAATCATTATACAGGATTACCGTACATACTCGAGGAAAAGGCGACCCGAATATAAGCCGAGGCACCTAATTTTACCACAAAAAAATAAGAAAACATATTGACTCGAGTACAAGCCCAGGGTGAGAAATGCGCAGCTACGGTAAGTGGAAAAGAGGGTCAACAATGCCCATTTGCATGCTTCACTGTGCCCATTTGCAGCCATAAGTCCCCCAAACATCAAATTCAGTAGTTAGGGGTTCCTAGATGCACCCTAGCTGCAGCCAAAATTTGGGGTCTCTGAACCCAAAGGGTCCCGAAATGACCTCGGGGCCACTTGACACTTGGTAAAGTCGGTTCGGAAAATGTCAAGCACTTTTCTGCAGCAGAGAATGACATTTTCCGAACCGACTTTGGGGCCCCGTATCTCGGGGCCACTTAGTGCTAGGAACCCCATCTTTGGATATGTTGTAGTGCTAGTTCCACTGGGTTTGCAAATTTGGGGTTCCCAGTGCCAAGTGGCCCCGAGATACGGGGCCCCAAATTCGGTTCGGAAAATGTAATTTTCTGCTGCAGAAAAATGCTTGACTCGAGTATAAGCCCGAGGGGGGCATTTTCAGCACAAAAACATGTGCTGAAAAACTCCGCTTATACTCTAGTATATACGCTAATATAGCACCAACACTTTGCACAACACTTTACATAGTAAGTTGAAGATAGTACATTTATGATACAATTCAACACAAGGGGAATGGGAGGGCCCTGCTTGTGAGAGCTTGCCAAATAAAAAATTGATTTAAACTGAAAAAGTGAATATTTACTATGCTATATGGAACATCTAGTACCTCTAGTACAAAAAAAAATTCCTTGGAATTTCTCCTGAAAAATAGCAGTATACTGTATATGTGAGGGTACCTAGGCACTTCTGTGTCTACAGACTCATAGCTGCTGCCTCTGACTGCTAGTCTGAAAAATTTGGAGCGAGAATTGGTGATATTGCTCCCTGTTTTCCTTACTGGAGGCTTGGACATGAGGAAGCAAAGCCTTGCCTCTACAAAGATGGCCGCCTCCACACAGAGACATAATACAGGACAAGGCATAATAAGAATAACAGCTGCAGGGAAGCCATAGGCTTTACTGGGGACTAGTGCTTTGCCATTTTTGGGCAGAGCTTCCAGAGTTCAGTTCTTCCTAATAAATATACAGATTCTGGCTGTCCGGCTTCAAATTTTGACCTGGAACAACCAAACCAACATATCTGGAACTACCAAGCATACTTATTCTTGGTTGCAAAAAAAAAAATAAAAAAAAAAAAAAAAAGGATACCTTTGGACTGGTCAGGGGACCATCTTTTTTATAAAGCGAGATCAGCAAATCCAGCAAAAAAAAAAAATAAAAAAAAATGTTTTAAGGGTTTCTCTACATCAGCATCTCAGATCAGCCAGAGGTTTGTTTGGGTGTACACCCTTCTGAAATATCCAATCGAAAATTCACGTTCTTCACACACTAATGACCATTGACAAATGCCTGTGCACGCCAGCCCTTGGGCACGTTTCATACTAGCAACTGTGTCACTGGTGACAGGTCAACAGAAGTGCTAAAACTGCACATACCCTACATTCTTCATATATCCATATATGGATTGAAATCCAGCTGGTCCCTGCTGAACTGGCTGAATTTAAATTCATGTAGGGTCGGCTTTATTGTGGAAGAAGAAATGTGTTTGATTTCCTTCATTCGGAGTGCTGGCTTAGCGTACGGTCACATTAGTGCCTGATCCCTATAAAGCCATGGGCATTTGGCAGCATTTTAGCCAGCAAGGGTGAATTGGCTTAGTGTATCGATGATCAGTGACAGATGTGTTGGGGTGTCATGGGCTCTTAGGCATGGGGTACTTGTATAGATGAACCCCAATGCTTTGTTAGAGTGGCTTTTAAAGTAGAAGTCAACCCTAATGGCCCGTACACACTAACAAAATTTCTGTTTGAGGAACAATCATACGATTTTCTAATAGTGTGTACACAACTTTTTAACAGCCAATTCCGACCTTCCGAACGAAAATTTCTAAAAGGGACAAACTCCAAAATTCTTCCCGTACGAGAACTTAACGAATGATTTTCGTTTAATGTGTACCGTTTTCATACAAGAAATATCAGATACGAAAGACTGCGCATGATTAGAAACAAATAACAAAAGAAAAACAAGGTCGTACGAGAATTTTCATACATTATTTCTATCCTCGGTTCTGGCTTACTGTGAAACATTGAGGAAAACCGTTCGATCATTCGCCTGATTTTCTCATAGTGTGTACAGGTCTTAAAGTGTTTGTAACCCTAAAAAAAATAAAAATAAATAAAAAAAATGTATCCTTTTCCCTTAACCACTTCCATTCCAGACACTTTGTCCCCTTCCTGCCCAGGACAATTTTAAGCTTTCAGCACTGTCGCACTTTGAATGAAAATTGCGTGGTCATGCTACACTGTACCCAAACTACATTTTTATAATTTTCTTCCCACAAATAGAGCTTTCTTTTGGTGGTATTTGATCACCTCTGCGGTTTTTAGCGCTATAAATGAAAAAAAGACCGACAATTAAAAAAAAAGAAAATACTCATGGGCACCGATAGGCAGCACTGATAGGTGGCACTGATGAGGAGCTACTGACAGACATTACTGAGTAGCACTTTTTTGGGCACGGACAGGTGTTTATTATGGGGACAGGCTGGCAGGTGTTGGGCACTGATTGGCAGCTGATGGGCACCTTTTGATGGGGGCTGTGCTGATAATCAATGTGCTGATTATAAGCACAGACCCCCCCCCCCCCCCCCACTGACAGGGAGAGACGCCAATCGGCTCTCCCTGTCAGCGTGAACCAAGGAAAGACGTTTACCAGCACTTCCTGGTTCACACGATGATCAGCTGTGATTGACAGTGACAGGTGGTAAGAAGCCTCTGTCAGACTGACACACAGTACCTCCACTCGCTGCACACCCCCGCAAGCATGCGCCGGCTGTGTTATCCTGATCACGTCATATGACGTCCGGTCAGGATATCACAACCACTTTGCCACTGTTATTCTGCTATATGGCGGGTGGCAAGTGGTTAAAGCATGTACTACAGCACAGTGCTTGTACTGTGTAATTTAGCCCCCTGAATAATCTAAAATATCTGTCTGATCCTCCCAGTTTCCGCCCTCCCCTCTGTAAACTGACCATGGTTTATCATGGCTGCTGAGCCCTAACACCGTGGTCAGTTTACATGCCTCCGTCATCCCGCTGTCTCTCCTCTGTACTCCACCCCCCTCCCTCCCTCCCTGCCTGTCTGTCAGTCAGTTGTGTCAGTGCCACTCTGCTCCCTGCCCCTTCCTGCTGCTATTATAACGGAGTCATGATCATACATTCCCGTGTTAAATAACGTTATGTGCCCACTGTATGTGCTTAAAACAAAAGTTCCTTATGCTTTAAGGTATCCTGGCCCCCTGACATGCCACATTTGGCATGTCATTTTTTTATTTTTATTGGGTTTTACAAGGGATTAAAACAATACAGGATTACAATTAGTTTTTCTGTTTTTTTAACGGGACAGGGAAGCCGGCAGCTGTGTCTCTTCCTGCAGCAGCTGAAAGTCTGCAGGAGAAACCAGTTTTCAGCTGCTGCAGAGAGATGCACAGGGCATCCTGTAATTGCCCCTCCCTCCATCCGCACTGATTCCCTCTGCTGTTTGGGCCCCCGTGTGCCTGGGCCCCCTACAGGTGGACTGGTGGTCTCCCCCCTATCAGCGGCCCTGTTGACAGGTCCCCAGCTCCCACTTCCACCCGCGCCGCCTGGGCGACTCCTCCTCTCCCCCTCCCTCCCTGTAATCTTCTGGAACAAGTCACAGAAGATTGCCTGGCCATTCAGGACACACATCATTTTTTTTTTGCTACACTATTGATTTTCTTATCAATGATAGGAGAATCATGCGCGAAATATAATCAAAAAAGAAATGTGTATGAGCACAAGAAAAGAAAATTCCTGGAAAGAAAAGAAGAAGATTACCAGGCACGAAAATGCTTTTCTGTAGCAACATGAGGTGGAATTGAAGGATTTGTTGGTTGAATTCTGAAATCAATGGTGGCACCATTGGATCTCAAAATGCACTACATTTCTGAGTTTCAAAAGAAAATTTGTTCGAAATTCGACCCATGTATGGCTAAATCTACAGGCATTCACGATCTAACACTAATCTATCTAACCCTGTAAATAAGAAATCGCTATACATACCTTTTCTGAAGCCGCTCTGGTCTGGTCCCACGCTGAGCTGTCAGGTGTGTGCAGAGGAGGCAGCCGACACCAGAAACCCCATAGTAAGTCTATGGGTGACGTCACTTCCATGTCCATTAGGGGAGCACAGGCGCCGCTCCCCCATCCATGCATTTGGCCCCCTGATCTACATGCAAGGCACTCAGTTGTGTGACCATTGCGAATGAGTATTCTCTACTGTAACACTGATTCTCCTTCTGGACAATCAGGAAGCGGGTCATGAGATCTGTCACCTGATTGGCCGAACGGAGATCCGATCGAATTGGACGCCAGGAGGTGGAGTGAGGAGACGCTGGGGAACCAAGACAGCAGCCACCGCCATGAGTGCTGCCTGCAAGATAATGTAAGTGCAGGGGCGCACGTTGTCGGCTATCTTCTGCACACAGCATCCGCCGCTGGAAAGAGGACAAGAGCTTCAAACAAAAACAAAAAAGTGTGTACAGCGATTTCTTGTTTACATGGCTAGATAAGTTAGTCTTAGATCATGGATGTGTGTAGATTTAGAAATGTTAGTGTTAGGGTGGACTTCCACTTTAAGAAAAAAAATGTTGTGCTGAGAGTTGTTTTAATGCTGTCACATGTGATGTGTCTTTGCTGGCCCCATACGAATGGATTCCCAGGGTTCAATCACCCAAGGGCTCCGAGTATGGGCGAAGAGAAGCAGCCATATTAGCAACCACTCAGCTCACCTTTCTTGGCTTTGTCTGGAGGGATGTTCTGGGCTCGGAGGCGTTGATCCAGGATGTAGAGCATCTCTCCCCCGAGATTGATGAAGAGCAATGGAAGGGTGCGGAGAGACATGGCTGGAATGAGGGACGAGCCAGGCACAGATGTCAATGGCCGATGGAGACCCGCCGATCGGGGCTTCTTTTCCCTGACAACACAGGCCCTGCTCTCCCTTCCACAGGCCGTAGACGCCGCCGCACGGTTACTAGGATACCGGCTCTGCCAATCACAGCGCCCTGCTAAGACGGCTTAAAGGGGCGGTGCCTTATCTAATAGAATGCCGTGCTCACACCTATACCGTGTACGGAGCATTATACACACTGCTAAATCATTCTGTACACCTTCTACCGAGTGATTTCTATATATTTCATGTATACAGAGTGATTCCTACATATTTCATATATACAGTGCTGTCTACATATTTCATGTATATATATTATATACTAACTATACTGGTGTGCAGCCTATCAGTGCTCATCGGTGCTCATCAGTTCAGCCTACCAGTGCACATCAGTGCAGCCTACCAGTGCACATCAGTGCTCATCAGTTCAGCCTACCAGTGCCCATCAGTGCAGCCTACCAGTGCTCATCCAGTGCACCCTACCAGTGCCCATCAGTGCAGGCAGGGCTGGTGCAAGAATTTTTGACACCCTAGGCGAAACCTAAATTTTGCTGCCCGCCCCAATGGCTCCACCCCCTTTGCCCTGCCCATGTATACCCCACCTTTTTAATGAAGCGCCCATCAAATGAAGCCTCACCAGTGCCCATCAATGCAGCCTCACCAGCGCCCATCAATGCAGCCTCACCAGGGCCCATCAATGCAGCTTTACCAGTGCCCATCAATGCAGCCTCACCACCACCCATTAATGCAGCCTCACCACCACCCATTAATGCAGCCTCACCACCGCCCATTAATGCAGCCTCACCACCGCCCATCAATGAATGTTTGCTTGCTTCCATTCATTCAGGGGTCAGGACACAGACACAGTCCTCCACCGCTGCTGTGCCTCTGACACTATGTGTGAATGGAGCGGCAGCTGCCTGCTGATGCTGAGACTTAGTTGCTTGCTGCAGAGAGAAGAGAGTAGGAACACCAGTGGCCGGGCGCCCTAGGCAGCAGTGCGCCCTAGGCGGCTGCCTAGTTTGCCTAGTGGTAGCACCGGCCCTGAGTGCAGGCTACCAGTGCAGCCTATCAGTGCAGGCTACCAGTGCAGCCTATCAGTGCAGCCTATCAGTGCAGCCTACCAGTGCTCATCAGTGCAGCCTTCCATTGCCTATCAGTGCAGCCTACCAGTGCTCATCAGTGCAGCCTACCAGTGCCCATCAGTGCAGCCTACCAGTGCCCATCAATGCAGCCTACCAGTGCAGCCTATCAGTGCAGCCTACCAGTGCATCTTAAGAGCATACCTCCCAACTTTTTGAGATGGGAATGAGAGACACAAGTATGCAGGCATAGAACACACCCCCTGTGACACCCCCTTAAAGGAGAATTGTACAAAAAAAACAAGCTTGGTTACACCCACAAGTGCTTTTTTTACCACTACTATTCCTTTATATTGGCTTTTGGAATTTACAAATGCAGCAGTTTAGAAATCAGATGAAAAGTTTAGCGCTGGAAAACACTTTTTGATAGATAAGAAGTGCATTATATAGACATCTATATAGATTAGACCAAAATGAGGGACAAATGAAGAGGAATGAGGGACAGAGGGACATTGCTCCAAATCAGGGACAGTCCCTCAAAATTAGGGATAGTTGGGAGCTATGCAAGAGTACTGCCTCATCAGTGGCAATCAGTGCCGCCTTGCCAGTTTCAAAACATCACAGCTTACTAGTGCATATTAATTATGTTTTGATTATAGCATGGAGCACTTTGCAGTGCATGAATTTTCACTGAATGTGGATTGTTTAATGGGTTTGCATTGATTTAAGCATGGAGCACTTTGCACATGCTGGAATCTATGCAAACTTATTAACCACTAGAGATCCGTGCTATAGCCGAATTACGGCTACAGCACGGACCTGCATTGCCGGGACTACGTCTATTGTTGTCGTCACGCGCATTAGCGGCCTGCGCGCCCCCTGAAGGGCGCGCTCTGTGATCAGCGAGTCTATGAGACTCGCTGGATCACAGATCGGAGTAAGGGGTCGATCCCGACCCTTACGACGTGATCAGCTGTCAGCCAATGACAGCTGATCATGTGATGTCAACACAGCCGGTAATCAGCTATTATTTTTCCTCGTGCTGACCACCGGCGGCAGTGAGAGGGACATTAGTCCCGATCACTGTGATGTGCCCCAGCTCCTCAGTGCCCACCTGTGCCCCCTACAAGTACCGCCTACCAGTGCCCAACAGCGCCACCTGTCAGTGCCCACCAGCGCCACCTGTCAGTGCCCACAGTGCCACCTGTCAGTGAACACAGTGCCATCTGTCAGTGCCCACAGTGCCATATGTCAGTGCCCACAGTGCCACCTATCAGTGCCCACAATCAGTGCCTGAACAGTGCTGCACATCAGTGCCACCTATCAGTGCCCATCAGTGCCATTTATAAGTGGTACCTATCAGTGCCCATCCATGCCACCCATCCGTGCCCATCAGTGCCATCTTATCAGTGCCCATCAGTGCCGCCTTATCTGTGCCCATCAGTACCGACTTATCTGTCCCCATCAGTGCCACCTTATCTGTGCCTATCAGTGCCCATCAGTGCAGCCTATCAGTGCCCACCAGTGCAGCTTATCAGTGCCCATCAGTGCCGCCTCATCAGCGCATATCAATGAAAAATTACCTGTTTGCAAAATTTTATAACAAACTATTATCCACTATAGCAGCCAAAGGACCAGGCCCCTTTTTGCGATTCGGCACTGCGTCGCTTTAACTGACAATTGCGCGGTCGTGCGACGTGGCTCCCAAACAAAATTGGCGTCCTTTTTTTCCCACAAATAGAGCTTTCTTTTGGTGGTATTTGATCACCTCTGCGGTTTTTATTTTTTGCGCTAAAAAAAAAAATAGAGCGACAATTTTGAAAAAAAAACAATATTTTTTACTTTTTGCTATAACAAATATTCCCAAAAAATATATAAAAAAAAACATTTTTTTTTCCTCAGTTTAGGCTGATACGTATTTTTCTACATATTTTTGGTAAAAAAAATCGCAATTAGCAATTATTGATTGGTTTTCGCAAAAGTTATAGCATTTACAAAATAGGGGATAGTTTTATAGCATTTTTATTAATATTTTTTTTTTACTAGTAATGTCGGCGAGCAGCGATTTTTATTGTGACTGCGACATTATGGCGGACACATTGGACATTTTTGACACATTTTTGGGACCATTGCCATTTATACAGCAATCAATGCTATTTAAATGCATTGATTCCTGTATAAATTACACTGGCAGTGAAAGAGTTAACCACTAGGGGGCGGGGAGGGGTTAGGTCTGTGACGTGTGTGTTTTTTTTACAGTAGGGGGCGCGGCTTTACGTCTGATGTCACTGATTGGCTTTCCCGATGACAGGGAACAGCCGATCAGTGACAGGCAGTGTAGGAAGCGCGGGGAGAGATTTGTTTACACAGACCTCTCCCCGTTCTTCAGCGGGATCGCGGGACACCAGCGGCGATCGGGTCCGCTGGTCCCGCTGCTGTGGTCACGGAGCTCCCGACCGGGTCGCAAGCGTGCGACCCACGGCTGGGCAATTAAAGGGGACGTACCTGTACGTGCTTTTGCCCAGCCGTGCCATTCTGCCGACGTAAATGTGCAGGAGGCGGTCGGGAAGCGGTTAAACATGATTTTTTATTTTTTCAAAATTTTCCATCTTTTTTTGTTTGTTTAGCAAAAAATAAAAACCCCAGCTGTGATTAAATACCATCAAAAGAAAGCTCTATTTGTGGGAAAAAAATTATAAAAATGTAATTTGGGTACAGTGTTGTATGACCGCGCAATTGTCATTCAAAGTGCGTCAGCGCCGAAAGCTGAAAATTGGTCTGGGCAGGAGGGGGGTTTAAGTGCCCAGTAAACAAGTGGTTAAACAGTCCACATTCCGTGAAAGTTCATGTACGGCAAAGTTTGAACTGAACTGTATGTGGACTGTTTAATGAGTTTGTAGCATGCATGGAGCACTTTATTGCAATATGCTCTGAAAATGTGCATTTAACCACTTCAGCCCCAGACCAATTGGCAGCCAAAGGACCAGGCCCCTTTTTGCGATTCGGCACTACGTCACTTTAACTGACAATTGCGCGGTCGTGCGACGTGGCTCCCAAACAAAATTGGCGTCCTTTTTTTCCCACAAATATAGCTTTCTTTTGGTGGTATTTGATCGCCCCTGCGGTTTTTATTTTTTGCGCTATAAACAAAAATAGAGCGACAATTTTAAAAAAATTCAATATTTTTTACCTTTTGCTATAATAAATATCCCCAAAAAATATATAAAAAAACATTTTTTTTCCTCAGTTTAGGCCGATACGTATTCTTCTACATATTTTTGGTAAAAAAAAAAACGCAATTAGCGATTATTGATTGGTTTGCGCAAAAGTTATAGCGTTTACAAAATAGGGGATAGTTTTATAACATTTTTATAATTTTTTTTTTTTACTAGTAATGGCGGCGATCAGCGATTTTTATTGTGACTGCGACATTATGGCGGACACATCTGACATTTTTGACACATTTTTGGGACCATTGTCATTTATACAGCAATCAATGCTATTTAAATGCATTGATTCCTGTATAAATGACAGTTGTAGTGAAAGAGTTAACCACTAGGGGGGGGGGGGGGGAGGGGTTATGGGCTGTGACGTGTGTGTGTTTTTTTACATTAGGGGGCGGGGGCTGACGTCTGACGTCATTGATCGGCTTTCCCGATGACCGGGAACAGCCAATCAATGACAGGCATAGTAGGAAGCGCGGGGAGAGGTTTGTTTACACATACCTCTCTCCGTTCTTCAGCTCCGTGACCCGATCGCGGGACACCAGCGGCGATCGGGTCCGCTGGTCCCGCGGCCGGGGTCATGGAGCTCCCGACCGGGAGGCATTTAAAGGGCCACGTACAGGTACGTGATTTTGCCTGCCCGTGCCATTCTACTCACGTATATATGCAGTGGGCGGTCGGGAAGCGGTTAATCCATGTTGAACACTTTATATGGATATGATGACTTACAAAAATAATCGTAATTAATTTTCCTGCTGTCTTGGCCACCGCACCACCTGAGGGGTTTTCCATCATCCTCCTCTCTCTTTTCCTCCTACAGTCACAGAGAGACCCCGCCCCCTGAAAGATGCATAAGGATGTCGCGCAGAGGAGGGTAGGGGGAGCATTAGGCTCCGCCTCTGCCATTGAAATGACATGCACCCAGTCTGGCCAGTCACCGGCTGTTTAATAGGGGCGTCAGTCGCTTCCTCCCCCCTGGCCAAGTACGCCCCATACTGCTAATGATTACAGCAAGTGCCACGCTACAGGCCACCGTGGGATTTATATAATATTATATTTGCGCGGGAGGCGGATGTGGGAGCTGGAACGGGTGGGGGGGTTTTCATGCGGGGGGGAGCGGCTTCATTGCTGCCCCCCGAAAAAGTGCCGCCAAGATACGGCACTGAACTCACCAACCAGTCTGCTTACCAACTGAATTAACCTGTCTAACAGTATGCGTTAAAAAAAGGGGTTTAGGTAGCACACACATGCGTAAGCTGCAGGGCCCATTCATGACACCCTGTACCTTTAGACAGGTTAATTTGGTTGGTAAGCAGACTGGTTGGTGAGTTCAGCTAGGAATTTTCTCTGTACCACGGACAGACTTCCCTCACAGTGGGCCTATACCAGGGACAGACTTCCCCCACACTGGGCCTATACCAGGGACAGACTTCCCCCACACTGGGCCTATACCAGGGACAGACTTCCCCCACACTGGACCTATACCAGTGATAGACTTCCCCCACACTGGGCCTATACCAGGGACAGACTTCCCCCACACTGGACCTATACCAGGGACAGACTTCCCCCACACTGGACCTATACCAGGGACAGACTTCCCCCACACTGGACCTATACCAGTGATAGACTTCCCCCACACTGGGTCTATACCAGTGACAGACTTCCCCAACACTGGGCCTATACCAGGGACAGACTTCCCCCACACTGGGCCTATACCAGGGACAGACTTCCCCCACACTGGGTCTATACCAGGGACAGACTTCCCCCACACTAGGTCTATACCAGTGACAGACTTCCCCCACACTGGGCCTATACCAGGGACAGACTTCCCCCACACTGGGTCTATACCAGGGACAGACTTTCCCCACACTGGGTCTATACCAGGGACTATACCAGGGACAGACTTCCCCCACACTGGGTCTATATCAGGGACAGACTTCCCCCATGCTGGACCTATAGGGTCTATACCAGGGATAGACTTCCCCCACACTGGGTCTATATAAGGGACAGACTTCCCCCATGCTGGACCTATACCAGACCTATACCAGGGACAGACTTCCCCCATGCTGGGTTTATATCAGGGACAGACTTCCCCCACACTGGGCCTATATCAGAGACAGACTTCCCCCATGCTGGGTTTATATCAGGGACAGACTTCCCCCATGCTGGGTTTATATCAGGGACAGACTTCCTCCATGCTGGGTCTATTTTAGGGACAGACTTCCCCCATGCTGGGTCTATACCAGGGACAGACTTTCCCCACACTGGGTCTATACCAGGGACTATACCAGGGACAGACTTCCCCCACACTGGGTCTATATAAGGGACAGACTTCCCCCATGCTGGACCTATACCAGGGACAGACTTCCCCCATGCTTGGTTTATATCAGGGACAGACTTCCCCCACACTGGGCCTATATCAGAGACAGACTTCCCCCATGCTGGGTTTATATCAGGGACAGACTTCCCCCATGCTGGGTCTATATCAGGGACAGACTTCCCCCATGCTGGGTCTATATCAGGGACAGACTTCCCCCATGCTGGACCTATATCAGGGACAGACTTCCCCCATGCTGTGTCTATATCAGGGACAGACTTCCCCCATTCTGTGTCTATATCAGGGACAGACTTCCCCATGCTGGGTTTATATCAGGGACAGAATTCAGAGTTTCTCATATTCTTCTTTGCAGGACCTCTCAAGCTCCATCAGGTTGGATGAGGAGCGTTGGTGCACAGCCATTTTCAGATATCTCCAGAGATGTCCAATCGGGTTCAAGTCCGGGCTCTGTCTGGGCCACTCAAGGGCCCTCACAGAATTGTCCCATAGCCACTGCTTTTTTATCTTGACTGTATGCTTAGAATTGTTGTCCTGTTGGAAGATGAACCTTCGCCCCCGATCTGGGATCCAGAGCACTCTGGAGCAAGTTTTCAGCAAGGATGTCTCTGTACATTACTGCATTCATCTTTCCCTCAATCCTGACTAGTCTCCCAGTTCCTGCCACTGAAAAAGATCCCCACAGCATGATGCTGACCCCACCATGCTTCACTGTAGAGATGATATTGGCCAGGTGACGAGCGGTGCCTGGTTTCCTCCAGACATGACGCTTGCCATTCAGACCGAAGAGTTCAATCTTTGTTTCATCAAACCAGAGAAATTTGTCTCCTTCAGGTGCCTTTCGGCAAACTCCAGGTGGGCTGTCATGTGCCTTTTACTGAGGAGTGGCTTCTGTCTGGCCACTCTACTATACAGGCCTGATTGGTGGCTGACACTGATACTGACACCAACCTAGAGTAAGCCCTAATGTAACAATTCTATTATTTTTTCTTTTTTTTTTACATACTTCTCCTCTAGTGAAGAGAAAAGTATACAAAGTATATTTTCCTCATTGCAGAGGAGAAACAATACAGGGGCAGGTTTCAATCACAATATCCACTGTAATTGGCTCTTACAGTGATCACATGATCCATATTTGATCCACCTGAATCAGGAGCTGTTGGTGACAGCTCAGTCTCTGTGCTGGGACCCGTAATCTAGCACAATTCTTGCACAAATACATGCTGCATATACAGTACTGTATGTGGCTCCACAGAAGAAAGACATATGTATTGGTCGCATCGTTGGGTTAAAATGACCCACGTCCCATATAAATTAAACCACATCTATTTAGTTGGAAATTAAATCTGAACCTTAACTAGGAGTGCTCTGCAATTGTTCTGCATGATACTGAGCGCTCTGCAATTGTTCTGCATGATGTGAATCGCTCCGCAATTGTTCTGCAGAGAGATGTTCTGCATGATGCGGAGTGCTCCGCAATTGTTCTGCATGAGAGTTGTTCTGCACGCTGTGAAATGTCCCGCAATTATTCTGCATGAGAGTTGTTCTGCATGATGTGTACCGCTCCATAATTGTTCTGCATGATGCGGAGTGCTCCGCAATTGTTCTGCATGAGAGTTGTTCTGCATGTTACGGAGCGCTCCGCTATTTTTCTGCATGAGAGTTGTTCTGCATGATGCAGAGCATTCTGAAATTATTCTGCATCAGAATTGTTCTGAATGATGCTGAGCACTCCGGAGTTGTTCTGTATGAGAGTTGTTCTATATGATACAGAGCTCTCCGCAATTTTTCTGCTTGATGCGAAGCCCTCCGCAATTGTTCTTTATGAGAATTGTTCAGTATGTTGCGGAGCACTCCGTGTCATGCAGAACAATTGCGGCACTCTCTGTGTCAGGCAGAACAATTGCGGAGTGCTCTGCATCATGCAGAACTCCTCTCATGCAAAAGGATTGCTTAGTGCCCTGCATCATGCAGAACAACTCTCATGCAGAACAGTTGTGGAGCGCTTTGCATCATGCAGAATTGTGGAGCGCTCTGCATCATCCAGAAATTCCTCTCATGCAGAACAATTGCAGAGCACTCTGCATCATGCAGAACATCTCTCATGCAGAAAAATTGTGGATCGCTCCGCATCATGCAGAACAATTTTAATGCAGAACAACTGCGGAGCACTTTGCATCATGCAGAACATTTGCGAAGCACTCCGCATCATGCAGAAGAACTCTCATGCAGAACAAATGCAGAGCGCTCCACGTCATTCAGAACAATTGCGGAGAACATTACATCGTGCAGAACAACTCTCATGCAGAAAAATTGCCAAGTGCTGCACATCATGCAGAAGATTTCTAATGCAGAACAATTGCGGAGCGCTCCGTTTTATGCAGAACAACTCTCATGCAGAACAATTGCAGAGCACTCTGCATTTGTTCTGCCTGAGAATTCTACATGATGCGGAGCGTTACGCAATTGTTCTGCATGAGAGTTGTTCTGCATGACGCGGAGCGCTCCACAATTGTTCTGCATAAAAGTTGTTCTATATGATAATGAGTGCTCCGCAATGTTCTGCATTATGCAGAGCACTCCGCAATTGTTCTGCATGAGAGATGTTCTGCCTGATGCTGAGCGCTCCGCAATTGCTCTGCATGATGTGGAGTGCTCCGCTGTTGTTCTTGTTCTGCATGATGAATAGTGCTCCGTAATTGTTCTGCATAATGCGGAGCGCTCTGCAATTGTTCTGCATGAGAGTTGTTCTGCACAATGCAAAGTGCTCTGCAATGACTTCTTATATAAGGTGCAGGTGAATGGTGACTTCCTATCTTCAGTGCAATACGTGGTATATGGATGTCCCCTTACCTTACTGCTGTAAGGTAACAGCTTGTAAATGTATCTTTATGGGTAACACGTATGTTCTCTAAACCCTATGCGTTCCATCTTATGATACTTCAACTGGGGTCAGTTGAAGTCCTATAAGACGAAACGTGTAGGGTTTACACCCCGGCCCTAGCCACCTCACACTGCGCTGTTTTTTATTATTCAATTGAACTGTTTTTATTGATATTCCCATTTGCTTGGATATCCTTTTTTTATTATAATAAATTCCCTCATACAGATTTACACCATGTGGAGGTTTTTTCTCTCTCATGTGCTTTGGATATAATATCCCCTATCTGGAGGACACGATTCTGGTGAGCTGCTACTGTTTGCCTTTGGAGAGTTCCATCCATCTCTTCAAAGATTGACGTGTAGGATCTCCCTTGGCCTGTGGAAGAGATTACCGCGTTGCTCCCCTTGGAAGTCCGACATCACGTTTCCCGTTTCATGCCTGATTGATCCACCACCGTACAGTGAGTTGGGTCCATTATTTCCGGTTAGAGTACCCTTTTCGCTCTCCCACCTTCTTGGAAGGTGAAGGCACTCCCGGGTGTATACATCCACCACTGAACACATCTTTTCCAGAGACTGTTTGCAATTATTGCATTCTGTACCTCGTGTACCTTTGGGACTAGGACATTTTTTACCTTTTTACCCTTTTTGTCTTTTTTACACCGTAATTGATATTGTATTATTTGACATACCCATGATTACATATGGGTCTGACCCCTTTAAGCGTATGGAATAATGTGTTTCTTTACAATAAGTCACTGCCACTATCACTTTGAGGACACCTTATCCCATGTTTATACTGGTTAAAATATATGGAAATTCATTATATTAAGCACTATCATATAATACTGTGATTTTATAATTTGAGTGTTGCGATTCTGTTGCGACGCACTGTCACATGGGGTCTTTCCTATGTTGTGATTTATTATTTATGTTGTCACGCTCCTTATCATGAGAGACTGATTTTTTGACACATCTTCTGATCTGACAGCCCCTCTTTCCGTGGGTCTGTTTATTTATTTTCAGCGCCACACTTGTCATTTTTAGTGAAAAAATAAATAAAAACGGTCCCCAACGGAAATTTTTCACAAAAAAAATTGTCCCCTAAGAAAATTTTTCATAAAAATTCCGACATTCGGGTCTAGTGGTCCCTGACAACCAGTGCCCATTAGTAATGCCAGTCAGTGCTGGCTTTCAGTGCCCATCAGTGCCACCCATCAATGCACATCAGTAGTGCCCATCAGTGCTGTCTATCCTATCAGTGCCCACCAGTGCCACCTATCAGTGCTCATCAGTGCCACCTATCGGTGCCCATAAGTGTGGCATATTAGTGCCTCCTCATCAGTACCACCTAACCAGTGCCCATAGGTGCCACCTCATCAGTGCAGAATATCTGTGCCCATCAGTGCAGCCTCATCAGTGCACATCAGTGAAGGAGAAAAAATACTTATTTACAAAATTTACTGACACAGAAACTAAGAAAAACTGTTTTTTCAACATTTTCAGTCTTTTTCAAAAAATAAAAATCCCAGCAGTGATTAAATGCCACCAAAAGAAAGCTCTATTTGTGTGAAGAAAATGATAAAAATGTCATATGGATACAGTGTAGCATGAACGAGCAATTGTCATTCAAAGTGTGACAGTGCTGAAAAATGACCTGAGCAGGAAGGGGTTAAAAGTGCTATGGATTAAGGTGGTTAAAGTGGGAGTTCCATTTTTTTATTTTTTTTTTAAAGACAGCAGCTACAAATACTGCAGCTGCTGGCTTTTAAAATATGGACACTTACCCCTCCAGCACGCCCGCGGTGTCGGCACCCGAAGCCGAACGGCTCTCGGGTGCTGCCACCGCCATCTTCGGTATGGTGATCAGGAAGTGAAGCCTTGTGCATGCGCGAGTCGCGCTGTGCAATAAGGACGGTCCCTGCTGTCTCTGGGATCCGTGTGTTTCACAGGGCCCGCAGGAAGTGGCGTAAATACCCGCAGATTCTGCGGATATCTATGCCTGGAAGTGAAAGAACACAGGTAAGAGGAGAAATGAGATAAAATCCAATTAAATAGTGGATACAGGTGGTGAAAGTGAATTCACAAGGTAAAATCAATGATTAAGATGGTGAATCGCATAAGGATAAATGTCATCAAAAACATAATACATAAAAGATAAAATATCATGTGAGATATAGATAAAGTGAATAAAGACTGTGGTTTAAAAGCACACGGCATAAAAATTCGTAAAATTGAAACTCTGATTCAAAATATAACAAAGTGGTAAATTATAACAATGTGGTAAATAAACGCAGTGAGGGCGGTAAAAGTGCAGTAAAGTGGCTAAGACACTGCTAAGAGAATAAATAATAGACAAAATTGTCTAACAATAACTGAAGTAGATGATAAAAGTGAATAAATAACGGAAGTGGAGAAGGATGCAAGTAAGTCGCAAGCTAAAAACGCATCACAAAAGGATAAGTTTAAAAAGGTGAAAAGTCCATATAAACACGGGTGCAAGTGACGATTCGTTCCCAGAATCAGGTGCAACAAAGTGTTTTCCTGTTGACTAAGCAGTAGTAGTTTCTTTGTGACTATCTTGTGCAGTTTGGAGCAGCGGTGTGTGATCCTGGTGGGGGTGCTAAGGTTGGCCCCTTACCTTACGGCTGTAAGGTTACAGCATGGGTTACAATGGGTCTTTGAGGGTCCCTGGTATCCTTCCTCCGTTAGGGGCTCCAGACTGTATCCCAGTTTCTTAAAGGTACTTGGGTTGCATCCAATGCAGGGGGGGGGGGGCGCTCACATCAGTATGGGAAGAGAGGAATGAAGTAGCCTCATAGTGTAGTATATTTCAACATCAAAAGTAGTTTATTTGGTACAGATAAAACAATTCACATTTAAAAGCAAGAGGGGTACTCACATTCTAAATGAGTTAAGAAATAGTGTACAAACGAGCGGCGAGCTCGGTGTTGCGTCACTTCCGGTTGGTCAGATTAGGCTGTAGTCCCGACGCGTGTTCGTCACCGATCACGTGACTTCTTCAGGGGAAGAAGTCACGTGATCGGTGACGAACACGCGTCGGGACTACAGCCTAATCTGACCAACCGGAAGTGACGCAACACCGAGCTCGCCGCTCGTTTGTACACTATTTCTTAACTCATTTAGAATGTGAGTACCCCTCTTGCTTTTAAATGTGAATTGTTTTATCTGTACCAAATAAACTACTTTTGATGTTGAAATATACTACACTATGAGGCTACTTCATTCCTCTCTTCCCATACTGATGTGAGCGCCCCCCCCCCCCCTGCATTGGATGCAACCCAAGTACCTTTAAGAAACTGGGATACAGTCTGGAGCCCCTAACGGAGGAAGGATACCAGGGACCCTCAAAGACCCATTGTAACCCATGCTGTAACCTTACAGCCGTAAGGTAAGGGGCCAACCTTAGCACCCCCACCAGGATCACACACCGCTGCTCCAAACTGCACAAGATAGTCACAAAGAAACTACTACTGCTTAGTCAACAGGAAAACACTTTGTTGCACCTGATTCTGGGAACGAATCGTCACTTGCACCCGTGTTTATATGGACTTTTCACCTTTTTAAACTTATCCTTTTGTGATGCGTTTTTAGCTTGCGACTTACTTGCATCCTTCTCCACTTCAGTTATTTATTCACTTTTATCATCTACTTCAGTTATTGTTAGACAATTTTGTCTATTATTTATTCTCTTAGCAGTGTCTTAGCCACTTTACTGCACTTTTACCGCCCTCACTGCGTTTATTTACCACATTGTTATAATTTACCACTTTGTTATATTTTGAATCAGAGTTTC
>CM053027.1:284473089-284489800 GCA_028564925.1 Lithobates sylvaticus | reverse complement strand
CAACCAGAAGTGACTGTTCTGCCAGCTGGAGAACCTGTCATGGTCAGAGGTAGAGGGGACCACAGTGAGCAGCTGAAGCAAGTACCAAAGCAGTGTTCTCACCAACCGGAGACAGTGAAGAATTGGGAAACTTCAGCAGGTGCCAAGCCAGGGACCCAGCCAGTGGAGGTGTCGCTTGCAGAGCAGTATTGTGTGTCAAGCCAGGGACCGAGCAGGCCAGCGGGGTGATGCTTGAGGAATATCTGTGAGTGCCAAGCTAGGGACCCAGCAGGGACAAGGGAGTGACGCTTGAGGAAGATACTGTGTGAGAAGATTGGAAGAGCTCAGAGGAATCCAGTGGCAGTATAGTGGCAAGTCTAGTGAGAGAGACTGGGAGCTCAGTTGAGTGAAGATCTACAAGAGGATATTGTAGAGGAAGTAAAGGAGTTTGTTACAGCTTGTGTTAGAAACTGTTACAAGACTGTTGCCATAGGAGATAGTGGTTCTACTCATGCAGATGTGGTGTCTTGCTGGATGCCTTTCCCTGCGTGGCTGTCTACCTATAGAAGCCTCGGAGTCTGCCAATTAACATTGCAACTACTAAAGGGTGTCCTGGCCCTAAACCCTCTCTCCAACAGTTCTGTTTAAGAGACAATAAATCTCTTTGCATTCAAGAAGTGTCTGGCACCCATGAATCCACCTTGCATTACACCCACCATGCTTTGTAACCCACTCTACATAGAAGGATGTCAGCTGTCCCTAACTCTGAAGGTCACCATTAGGCCTGGAGAGGCCCGGGACTTGGCTACATAAGGAAAGTCTAACTCAAATCATCAGTCATTGTCTATTTTAACAAATATTATCTTATTTCAGCTATTCAAAAGGGTCTGAATTGAGTTGTCATTGAAGATATAACCTCATATTTCAGCCTTGTTGGTTCTTGAATATCACACCATTACCAGGTTATGTATTCAGATCAGAAACGGTATCCTCCACTTTCATGTATTCAATGTTGGATGAAAATAGTTTCTGCCAAGCTTGGTCTCAATTAAATTAGGCCTAGATTGGCTGACAGGATAAGGAGTAGTGTTTTTGTGACTAATAGCATGCATTCCCTTAATAAATATAAACTCCTTAGTTTATTATGTCAGAAAAATGTGCAATCATTTTTAAAGTGTTATTCTGCCTTACTAGTCACAATTGACGCGTATCATTATTCTTCATTTGTGAACAAACATCCCAATAAAAGGCTTTAGCAGTAAATATAAAGATGACCTGCTAAAAGAATAGTCAACAAAAGGTAAAGGGCAAATTGTTTAGGATTTAAATGGCCTCACCTCCTCCAGGACTTCTATCACTTCCCCTGCTACAAGCTCCAGTTCATCTGGCTTCCCTGGGTTGTACGAATACTCTGCCCGACACCATCGCTGCTTCTTCTTTTGAACAGTAACTGTAAAAATATAAATTTCAAGTTAAGAGACAATAAATAAAAAAGACCTAATTTAATGTGCAGTTGCTGTGAAGTAACATATCAAAGATAAACTCGAAGCAAGCAGTAAAAAACACCAGCCCAAAGCTAAAACACTAAGCTAAAATACTATATATGGGAATACTTTCACCTTCTAAAGCAGCTTTTCTCAACCTTTTTTTAACATAAGGGAACCCTTGAAAGAACTTTCTGTTCTCTGGGAGCCCCTGCTAACAGGTATTATATTTACAGCTCGTTCTACATTAGCATGATGGTCAACAGCAAGAATGCTCCTTACATTTGTGCACAATAAGAAGAATCCCCCTTAACAGATACTTAAAAAAATCATTGGTGCCAGTGTTTACTTATCTGAGAGTCAGACATTTTTCATTGCTAAAGGAACCCTAAAATTACAGAGCCCTGGCTGAGAAAAGCCGTGCCAAAGAACTTGTAATACTATTCAGCCAAACTTGTAATTCAGTAACCCCTGCTGCTGTAGCATTGACACCTGTCCAAGATTCACCCAGACAGTCCAGGTTTTGAATTATGTGTCCGGGTTTCATTTTGCCTTAAACCCAGACACATTATTCACACCGGACTGTGGCTGGGAAGCTTCACACTCCAACAGCACTCATAACAGAGTGCTAAACTTTTCAGGTGATTCCTTTCTAACCCCTCTAATAAGTGGCTTATGGACAGGGATAGTCACATTGCTTCAGCCATGGGGCACTGTGTGGAAGGATACTGTATTCCAATAGGCCCCTCCTGCCGAATGGAGACAAGGGCATTGTCTGGAGTTGTTGCAGTGGCTTTGCATGGGTTCTCATGGTTATCCAGCTAAAGGCAGATTAAGTGCTGCACGTAGGTGTTAGGGCACCCCCATGGAGGTTAGAGTGTCACATAGATGTTAGAGCGAACAATGGAGGTTACAATGCCCCATACAATTTAGGACACCTCATCTATGCTAGAGTGATTCATAGATGTTAGAGCACCCCATAGACAAAGCAACCCATGGAGGTTAGAGCACCCCATGGATATAAGAGCAACTCATGGAAGTTGGATTGCCCCATAGATGTTAGAGCACCCCATGGGTGCTAGAGTGACCCATAGACATTCGAGCATCCCATTGACAAAGCAATACATGGAGGTTAGAGTGCCCCATAACCTTTAAAGCACCCCATAAATGCTAGAATAACTTCATAACCTTTACCGCACCCCATGGATGCTAGAGTGACAATAGACATTATAGCACCCCATAGATGTACCCCATGGTGGCTAGAGTGCCCCATAGATAGAGTACCCCGTGGACATTAGAGTGGCCCATGGAGGTTAGAGCGACCCATGAAGGTTAGAGCAACGCATGAAGGTTAGAGTGCCCCATAAACTGAGTACCCCATGGATATTAGAGGGATCCATGGAGGTTGGAGCATCCCATAGATATTATAGCCACACCCAATGGACATTAGAGTGACCCATGGAGGTTAGAGCACCCCATGTAGGGTTGCCACCTGTCCGGGATTCATCTGGACAGTCCGGGTTTTGAATCATGTGTCCGGGTTTCAGTCTGCCTGAAACCTGGACACATTAATCAGACCAGACTGTGGCTCCCCAATTTACTGAGATAGTCACACACACATCTGTTGCTGCTAAACTGTTCGGGTTTGGCATGAAGAAAAGGTGGCAAACCTACCTGCTAGATAGTGCCAGCCATACATGGATCACAATTCGTACACTTCAGCAGGGACCAATAAATTTCAATCCATGTATGCGCATCCTGGTTTTACACAAGTCAATGTATCAATCGACTTGTGTACAACCAGCCTGTCAGGCTGTTCCTGAATGATTGATTAGTGCTGGCAACTATAGCAGGGGCCAGCCGAATTTCAATCCAGGTATGGGCACCCTGGTTGTACACTTGTGTACATCTAGCCTGTTGGGTTGTCCCTGAACTAATCATTGTGTTCTGCCAGTAGGGAAGGCTGCTCATGGTGGAAGGAAAGAAAATTGCATAATCTATGGCCTGCCTAAGACCTCACTTTTCTCCACTGCAGTAAAGCAATATTACCTGGTCTAGGATTCAAGCCAGCCTGCTGATTTGACTTAAGCCTTGTACACACGATTGGACTTTGCGACGGGAAATGTGTGATGTCAGGCTGTTGGCGATAAATCCGACCGTGTGTATGCTCTATCAGACAATTGTTGTCGGATTTTCCGCAGACAAATGTTGGATGGCCGGTTTTAAAAAATTTACGTGGACATATGTCAGACAAAAGTCCGAAGTACAAAATCACATGCTTGGAAGCAAGGACGAGCCAGAAGCAGTCGGTCTTGTAAACTATCGTTCGTAATGGAGAATTAACATTCGTGACGTGGCAAATTATGAAATCTCGAAATGCAGCGTACATTCTCTTCTTCTTTAATGGGATAATAATGAAGCTGCTTTGTTGGTGATACTTTACTGGTGATGCTTTTTTTTCTAGTGATATCAAGGATAATATTATTATGCTTTTTTTTTGTTTTTTGGGCAAGTTACCACAACACCATTATCCCATAGTTTTTAAGATCAAAGATACAACTATGTTGGTTACAATTTTACATTGTATTTTTTTTAAATGTAACTGCCTACTCCCAAACTATCATTTGAAGTAAAACACAAGTATTATTCTACATAATTTTTTTATTGTGCATTAAAAAAGAAAATAAATAAAATTAGACATGCTATCTGCCAAAAAACCTTTACCAAAAAGTGCATTCTATGCATCCAAAAATATAGAAAATATAACAAATCAAATCATTATTATTCAACTAAAAAATAAAATAAAAACCTCATGCATGTGTTCTGCTTCCTAATATAGGGGGTCAACAATGCCAAGAGTTGGTGAAAGCAGGGGTCTGTCATCCAGAGATAATTCCAAAAATCACCTGGATTATTCTCCTGGAGCTCCCGCAGCAAAGGCATATGACATAATTGGTCACGATTAATAAAGCAACCAATTTTTGGTCCAAGAACTCCTCCTGTTCCTAGACTGGACTTGGGTCCAAGTAATAACTTCAAGGCCAATAATAAATAACACGTTATCTCCTCCGATTCCGCAACATGTCTGGTTGACGAACAGACAAACAAACTGAAAAGCACAAACTGAAAAGTGTGAAATGAAAAGCACGAATCAACACTCACCAAACTTCTACTAACACAGAATTAGCAGAAGGAGCCCAAAGGGTGGTGCTAAAGAGCTGAAAAACCACATAGTACGTCACTATGTTCGTGTTTGTTGGCCAACAATTCCTTGACGTTTGTATGCAAGACAAAATCCAGGCACACGCCTTCGGACAAAAGTCTGAGGTTTTGTCTGCGGAAAATCCGATCGTGTGTGAGGCTTAAGGCTTCATTTACACAGGCATTTACATATTTTCTACAGTGTTGTGTTTAGATGTGTACAAAACTATATGCTATGCACATCTAAATGCAAAGTTTTTTCTGCCTGTGTGAATGAGTTCTAAAGATGAACTCTTGAAACCTAAAAATCCTCCCTTGTACAGGGTCCCAAGCTGGTTATTTCCTCCAGAGACAAACTTATACAAGTCAGGCTTCTGCATTGGGTCTATTATACCTCATTGAGTCTTTCTTGGATGTACCTGGGGCATGACTTTTTTTGTCCACGCTGTCAGATACATGGGATCCTTTTTGCATATGTTTTGGATGTGTTCTATGCTCACTACTTACTGGTCAGAGGTCTTTGAGTTGATAAATCTTTGCCTACAACTATCATTACCTGTCTTGCCAGATTTAGCCTTGCTAGGACTTCATGATGATGTACAGTGGTCATAACATTTGAAATTGTTGATTTCTTACCTCCTGTTTTATGCTAAAAAAGAGATCCTGCTCAAGTGGACATTGACAGTCTCCTACGGTGGCATCTTGGGAGACCATGGTAGATGCTTTGCTTCCTATGTATATGCTTAGCTACATGAACAGATGATGTCCAAGTGTGGCTTTCCTGGACATCCAACTAGTGGGGGTTACTGTTTGTGTAATAATGTGTAAGGCCCCTTTCAGACGAGGCGGACTCCGCTTGCACGGAGCCCGCCTCTGTCCGTCGGCTCAGCGGGAGATCTGTCCGTTGATCTCCGCTGAGCCGGCGGATGACAAGCCTCTCTCCGCTCACTGAACGGGGAGGGGCTTGCGAGCGCCGCTGATCTCTATGGAGAGATCGGATGAAAACGGACAGTGTGTCCGTTTTCACCCGATCTCACCCGATCCGATCCGCCAGCGACGGATCTGGACGTGTGGCCCATACGTCTGCTTTTGGCGGATCGGACCGGATCGGATGTCAGCGGACATGTCTCCGCTGACATCCGACGCTCCATAGAGTAACATGGAGCGCCCGTTCAGATCCGCCGTCAAAACTGACAGGCGGATCTGAACGGGCCGTCCGTGTGAAAGGGGCCTTATACTCCCTTCTGTACTTTGGGCTCTAAGCCAATAGCTAATAACATGATGGAATCTTCTCCCACCCGACTAATTCGCTGTATATTCTGATGTTGGCCAATCTCTTGCTTGCCTACTCTGTATACCTGAATGTACTGAACTCACCATGTCAAATGGTTTTTGTTTGATTTTTCTTTGTATTTGTATTGTTTTTATACTTTTAGACTTTTTCAATAAACTCCTGTATTGTAAAAAACAACAACAAAAAAAACAACCTCCCTTGCAGTAGGCCTGTGCCCCCACTGCAAGGAATAACTGCTTCTTTATGTCTAGTCTTATGCGCTGTTAGACCAGTCCCCACAGCTTGTTCTCTCCTATGCTCTGGTGGTGGCTGTCATCAGACTGATGCAGGGACAGTAACTCAGCACTGGATCATGGGTTAGCGGGGCTAGCAGTTAAACCTTGCAGTGCAGGCGCAGCCACACTGCAAGGAAGGATTTCTAGTTTTTATGGAGTTAAGCTTTAAAAATTACCAAAAAAGAGTGTGATGGCTGCAGCAGGTCTTCTAAATAGTTGGAACCTATGTTCAGTAGGCTGATTTTAGAAAATGTTACAATCAAACATTGAAGTGAGTATGAAATTGGTCTTTTGTAGACAAGACCTAAGCCATACCTCCCAACTGTCTCTGATTTCCAGGGACTGTCCCTGATTTGAAACAAGTCCCTCTGTCCCTCTTTCCTCCCCATTTGTCCCTCATTTTGGTCTGATCTATATAGTTGTATATAACATGCACTTTTTGTCCTTCAAAAAGTGTTTCCCAGTGCTAAACCTTTCATCCAAATTCTAACATTGCTGCATTTGTACATTTTAAAAGCCAATATAAAGGAATAGTAGTGGTAAAAAAAAGCCCTTATGGATTTAATTAAACTTTTTTTTGGTTAATTCTCCTTTAAGGGGGTGTGGCAGGGAGCGTGGCCTATGCCTACATACATTTGTTAGTAGGTGTCCCTCATTCCCATCTCAAAATATTGGGAGGTATGCCTAAACTATGAAGATTGTTGTCCTCCAGGCACATAACAATGGGATGTGAATGTTGTCATTTCTATTCTATGCTGTCTTCTAATCTCCAGAACTCCAGTTTTGTCTAGGTTAAATTTTAACCAGACAGTAGTCATCCTTTCTTGTAGTTTAGCTGGGCAGGAATGTATGGCTACTGATGAGTATTTAAAACCTGTTACAGGATAAGATCCAAAGATACAAAGATCCTCATAGATTGCTGTGGCGATCTGACCCAGAAGTGGGAGCGGGTACCCCTCAAAAACCAGGTACCTGCTCCCCCCCAAAAAGTACCAAATGTGACTGTGGAGGGCGCAAGCAAGCGGAGCTTCCCTTTTTGGGTAGAGCTCTGCTTTTAAGTACAGATTGCCCTGGGTTTTGCCAACATGAAATGCTGGGCCTTCATGATTGAAATTCAAGAATAAAGAGGCATCCCAGGGACAGTAAGTGCTCATGCACACTGCATCTCAAAGAAACTCAAAGAAGCTGCTCCTATAGGCTTTTGAGCTTTTTTAAGCTCTATTTTTTTTCTGGCTGGAAACTCCCCTCCATGTTAGCCAATGTCCTTACACACTATGGCTTTTTCAGGAGTTTACAGGCATATGTTCTTACAGGCAGAAAAAACTCCCCCACCAAACTCGCATTTGTGAGAGGAGCTTTCGAACAGAAAAGACACCTAAGTGCCCAAAAATTTGTGAAAAATCACAAAAAAGCTAAAAAAAAACGCGCACAAGAGCACAAAAAAGCACAAGTTTCTTCAAGCTTTTAGGCAAAGAAATAAAAGCTCAAATGCCTGTAAAAGCATCATTTTTTTGAGCTGCAGTGTGCATGAGTCCTAAGGCTGAGGAGAAAAGAGCTTTATGATGCTGGATGCCCTCCAGCCAGGAAATGAGGTAGGCTTCAGGTGACTTGCTGCAGTTTCTAATGCAGACTTTGAGAAGATCACAGTGTGCCATAAAATCAGAGTAAGCTATTTCAGTACAGGAGGGGAACTTGTAAACTGAGCAAGACAGATGGCAAAGCTGGAGTTCAGATTAAAAAAAAACAAATAAGAGCAGTTTAACCTTTAAAATGGTTTACATTTTTATGTATAAGGCTGGGTTCACACTGATACGAACACAGACATCGCATGTGATTCGCACAGCATTGCTGTGCAGAGCTCAAGCGATGCCTGTGCAATGCAAATTCAGCCATACAAACTGTATGGCTGAAATCACATCGCATTCGCACCAAAATGGTGCAGGACCCTTTTTTGGGTCCACACTGAAATCCGATTGCATGGGCGTTCACATTCCTGTACCATTTGACACTGCGATTTGCAAACCGATCTGGGGGTGTCATTAAATTTCTATTGACATCCGCAGTGGTTCCAGTTACTAGAAGGATCTCCATCATTCAATCACATGCTGGTAAAAATACAGTTTTTTTGTCTATTTTCCTGATGTAAATTGTCTTGCAAAATGCAAAGTGAACAGCTTACTTGCCTTTAGTATTAGGGGAACTCAAGCAGTAACGTCACTTTTCTGGTAGTATTGCCCCTTTAATATGGACTTCACCTAATTCATGAAAGTCTGCACCAGATTAAGGAAGTTTGCTTTTAGAATCTGTTATGCCGCGTACACACGTGCGGACTTTTGCCGGCGGACTTAGTCAAGCGGACAATCCCGCCGGACTTTCCAGCTGGGTCCGCTGGACTTTCCGAGCGTGTGGACTTGCCCACACACGCACGGACTTCTCCGGCGGATAATCCGCCGGCCAAAAGTCCGCGGGACTTTTGAAAATGAACGGACTTGCCCACACATGGAGCAGTCCGTAGATTTAGAACGTAACTTCAGGTTACGTAGCTAGCGTAGGCAGTAAATGCCGCTGCGCTAGCTCCGTGACCTGGCATGGATTTAAAGGGACTCCCCACGCCGAAAAAACGGCGTGGGGGTTCCCCCCAAATGTCAGACCCTCATCCGAGCACGCAGCCTGGCAGGCCAGGAAAGGGGTGGGGACGAACGAGCGCCCCCCCTCCTGAGCCGTACCAGGCCGCGTGCCCTCAACATGGGGGGTGCCCTGGGGAAAGGGGGGCCGTGCGGCCCCCCCACCCCAAAGCACCTTGTCCCCATGTTGATGAGGACAAGGGCCTCTTCCCGACAACCCTGGCCGTTGGTTGTCGGGGTCTGCGGGCGGGGGTTTATCGGAATCTGGGAGCCCCCTTTAATAAGAAAGAGCTAGGTAAAAGAGCAGAAGAGAGCGGAGGAGTCCGGGAGAAGACCCCCAAGACGGAAGAAGACCCCCGGAGCAGTGCAATAAAATATTTTTTCAAAAGTGTGTGTGTTTTTGTACTTTACATTTTACACCTTAGGTGAATGGGTAGGGGTACATTGTACCCCATACTCATTCACATAGGGTGGGGGGCCGGTATCTGGGGACCCCCTTATTAAAGGGGGCTCCCAGATTCCGATAAGCCCCCGCCCGCAGACCCCGACAACCAACGGCCAGGGTTGTCGGGAAGAGGCCCTTGTCCTCATCAACATGGGGACAAGGTGCTTTGGGGTGGGGGGCCGCACGGCCCCCCTTTCCCCAGGGCACCCCCCATGTTGAGGGCACGCGGCCTGGTACGGCTCAGGAGGGGGGTGGCGCTTGTTCGTCCCCACCCCTTTCCTGGCCTGCCAGGCTGCATGCTCGGATAAGGGTCTGACATGGATTTGGGGGGAACCCCCACGCCGTTTTTCGGCGTGGGGAGTCCCTTTAAATCCATGCCAGTTTACGGAGCTAGCGCGGCGGCATTTACTGCCTACGCTAGCTACGTAACCTGAAGTCACGTGCTAAATGAACGGACTTGCCGATGAGCGGCAAGTCTGTTCATTTCAAAAGTCCCGCGGACTTGCCTACTAACGGCGGGATTGTCCGCCGGACTGCCAAGTCCAGCGGATAATTTTAAAACCAAACTTAAAACCAAAAAGTCCGCCGGCGCCTACACACGAGGGGATTATCCGCTGGACTTCAGTCCAGAGGATAATCCCGCGGGATTGTCCCTTCGTGTGTACGCGGCCTTACTGTGACTGCAACAGATTCTAAAATAATTACTGATAAGCAAACTGCCAGTAATTAAAACCAACTCAAAGTTTGTGTACAGGGGGGTTCATGATTTTATACATATGATTGAATGTGTTAGATATTTACTTCATTGGTTGCTAGAACGAAGGCCGCCCGCTTACTAGCAACCAACGAGGTGGGTCACACTAAACTAACAGTGGGTAGAACCTGATGAGAAACTCTGAGAGAATAGTTCCCCATCAGGTCCACTTTGCCTGTGATTGACAGCAGATGGCATCGGGCAGATACATAGCTGCTATGCAGTCCAATTGTAGCTTTGGAGTCTAGCCAGTGCCATCCGCTGTCAATCACAAGCAAGGTGACCCTGATGGGAAACTAGTCTCAGAGTTCAACATCAGGATCCACCCACCCGACCACTCAAATTCACAGCCACTGCACCTGTTGGGTGGGTGGAGCCTAAATGGGTCTTCCATGCCTGTGATTGACAGCAATCATGGACAGCAGTGGGAAGTTTCCAAATCTGCTATTGAAAAGAATAGCGGCTATGGATCTACCCACTGCCATCTGCAGTCAATCAAAAGTAAAGTGGACCTGATGTGGAACTAGTCTCTCAGTTCTCCATCAGGCTCCACCGATCCCTAGTACAAAACTCTTTGGTCATGCACCTGTCAATGTGATGGGTGCAGTGGATCGGGAGGAAGGGAGCACACTGAGGGAGGAGTGTCCAGTATGGACATTCCTTCTTCAGTGGTGGCATTGATGGACGCAAGCACTGGCAAGCACTGTCACTTTCAGTGTTGCACCCCACTTTGCACTACAAGTGCACTTGGAAGTGCAGTCGCTGTAGATCCGAGGGGACATGCAAGGAAAATAAAAAACAACATTTTAGCTTGCACATGATTGGATGATAAAATCAGCAGAGCTTCCCCTCATTTCAGATCTACCCCTCGGATTTAAAGTGGCTGCACTTCCAAGTGCACTTGTAGTGCAAAGTGCATTTGCCTAAATAACCCCCAATATTTTCACCCTTCCTCAAGCTGTTAAGGCTTACTGTGCCCCCTCTCTCTTGACAATCCATTAAAATGCACCATACTTTCAGAGTGTTTTTCCTAATTTCTCCACTGTGAGTATTAACAGGACTTCAGAGGGAGCACAGCCAAAGGTACTGTGCTCTGCCAGGTTTAGGGATGTCCAGAATCTGCTTGCATGGTGATGTAGTTTTACTGGTGTGAAGAGCAAAACAACAAGGCTCCTCACTGTTCCTCAACTAATTACCAGAAAAAAACATGCACGCGGAAAGGATCGCTAGACCAAAGGATAAAAAAGTCCAAAATAATTTATTAGTTTGTACTAAAAAAACAGCCAATGTGTTTTGGGGTCAAATAAACTCTTACCTTTTTTTCTGGTAATCTGCTACGGTACCCATTGGACAGTAGCCTTGTCTGTTGTGAGTAGCCTAACCTGAACCAGCGAACTCTTCAAAAGTTTTCCCCTCACTACTTTGTATAAACTCACATCAAAGTCCAAGCGTCTCATGGATGCTTTTTTCTTCCTTGGGGCCTCACTACAACTGTCCAATTAAGACTGCTAAACCTCCTCCCACCAAAACTTCTGTCTCTCTCCAGATTGGAGCAAAACTTTGCCCTGTCAGCACAGAAAGAGCAGTTGTTGCTCAGGGCTCCTGGGAGGAGGATAACAAAACCTTCTACAAGGGATCACTTCTGACCCCTCCTATAACATTCCCCTCCAGTAAAACTCAGCACGTTCCTGTGCTATTTCAAGAGCAAAGATATCACATTTAATCAGCCACAACTGCAACAAATGAAAACATAATGTTTCTTTGCTATATAAAAAAAAAACATTAAATGTTTTAACAGAAATCCCCAGGGCAGAGTAATAAATAAGCCTGCTGGTTTCTGGATTCCAATACTTCACATAGAATTCCAGGTTTGGAGCTCCAGAATGCACCAGGTGAACCTTCCGTTTTAAAATATGCCAGCCATAACTGAACTCTTTAAAACAATGCTGGTAGTCCCTCAACATAAGTTTCCCATCTCCAAGATGTTGGTATAACGCAGCATGATTGTAGATCTCCTGACGCTGTTCTTCTAATTTATCAAACAGGTCCTTTGAAACATACAGGAACGGAACTCCAGTCTGTACATATTATTCCTGCATCATTTGGAGGTTGAAAAATTGTTGGGGATGTGAATGTTTAGTTAGCTGTCTGCCTGCTCCTTCTCCAGAAAAGAGTAATAAAACAGTCACCCTGGTATCAGAATATTTCAACACTAGCTATGCCATCCACTGTAGCAGAACACAACAGAGAGGGAGGAAAGATTCCCTTTACCATGCCCATTGGTTACTCAATAGATTCAAAAGATGGAAATTTCAGATTCACAGTTAGGGGTCAATTACCCCTCTCTTCAGTGGTCTCCTCTGGAGTCTTGGAAATCGCAATAAAGATATCATTGTTCTCCTCTGTCAGATCAGGGGAGCTGTAGACAGGTGAGAGATTGTCTGTTATAGAGGTGACAATCCCCTTGCCAGGGTTAACAGACAGGCCCACCGCAGATTCCAGTTCAGTCTTATCCTCCTGGCCCTCTAAAGATACTGTAGCCATAAACTCATTGATGGAAATGTTAGGAAACTTCATAGGATCATCCTCATCATATGATTGTCAAATTTCCACCTGCATCATGGATAGCTTTTCCTGAGGGGGTCTCTCGTACCAGCCAGCTCCTTACTGGAGAAAGCCTCTTGTCTCTTACAACTCACCAAGGTTGGTGGGAAGAACTTTTCTGGGACCCTCCAAGCCTCTTTTTGGCTTGAGTCACCCTGCAGATCTTTGGTCTTTGTATGTTTCCAGAGGAGTTCAAACAGCAACTCTTTGCAAGGCACACAAGAGCAGCCCCGATCCTCCTCTTCTTGGCTGGCCCCTCCATCCTGTTGAGTGCCCCCATAGCAAGAAGCTTGCTATGGGGGCAACCAAGCCAAGTCACAGCTCCCTGTGTTCATTCAGACACGGACCCGCAGCCCAGCCCAGCCCCACCCCCTTTCTCTCTTGATTGCCTAGCCGACTTTGACAGCAGCGGAAACCAATGGCACCACTGCTGTGTCTTGTGGACATCACTGGACAGAGATGGGGCTCAGGTAAGTATTAGGGGGACCGAGGAGGGCTGCTGCACACAGAAGGCTTTTTATACATAGAATGCATTAAGATAAAAAAACCTTCTGACTTTACAACCCCTTTAACCTCCCTGGAGGTAATCCCGAGTCTGGCTCGGGGTGGAACTTCAGTACCATAAGCGGTAACCCCGACCCAGACTTGGGATCGCATTGCAGCATACAGGGGAAGCTACTTACCTTGTCCCCTGGATCCTGCGATGTCTCCCCGCTGTGTGTGCGAGCTCCTCCGCTCGATTCACACAGTGCCAAGTGCCGCTGATCTCCGTTCCCTGCGACGTTACGACGCACGGGCGCGGAGATCGGCGCCAAATTCAAAAAAGTTAAAACACACAAAACACATTACAGATTACAGTACAGTATAAAAAAAATTACACATCCCCTTTGTCCCTAGTGGTCTGTCCAGTGCCCTGCATGTAGTTTTATATAATAAATACATTTTTTTTCTGCCTGGAAACTGGAGATTGTCCATAGCAACCAAAAAGTGTCCCTTTATGTCAAAAGTGGTTTTAGACCAGCTAGAAAACAGCGATAATAAATTAGAATCACAATTCATCATCAAACACTAAATTTAATGACAGCGACTATTCTGTAACTGAGCAAATTTCAGTGTTTTTGATTTGATTACATTATTGAATAATTTTTATAGTTATTTATTATATTATAATTTATGATTTTGTGTTTCAAACTTTATCATACCCGGATGTCTACTAGACTCTGGTTTGGACAGATTTAGGTGAGTTATTCATAAGAATTGCATGCCTACAATATAAAACGCCAAATTTCCATGCAAAATAATTGTACCGCTTTTGGTACAAAATTCCAGACATAATCATACCGCCAGGGAGGTTAACTGATGCTACACAAGTCTGTCCAACTTTTGAAAAGGTTCCTGCACTACTTTGCTCCCATTTTGATACGACTTCAATGCCACAGAGTATATAAAGTCACATCAAAGTCAGACTCCAATGTTGCACTGAAAGTCACACGACTTTGGAGTCGGGTTAGTGTGAACCGGGCCTAATGTCGTGTACACACGACCGGACTTACCGGCAGACATTTGGCCAGTGAAATTTAGCTAGGATCCCAGATTCAAATCCTGTGACGTGTATGGCGTATAATTGGATTTCCTCTGGGAACTCCATTTTCCTTCTATAATTCAAACATATTCTGTTAGGTTAGATGATTTTTGACCAGACTGATCCTAGTTTTAGTTAATACATCAAACTGTTCTTTCTTTACATGAATCAAATATATAAAAGGGGGTTCAGTGTCGAAAAGCTGGATAAAATTACATTGACTTTTTATTTTATTTCAATGTTAAAAAGGTAAATCCACATAAATACACAACCTCTTACCATTAGGTTTCCTAACAGATCTTGGGAACCTCTGTCCATTATCACTTAGAAAAAGTGAAGGTATTTCCTGTAGCAGAAACATAAAAACATGCTTGTAAGAAAATAGGCAAGCGTATTAGCCTTTAATCTCTGCAAATGTTATTCAAGTGTGTGCAACAATAACTGGTATCAGGGGCTTCATCAACAAAAGCACATTCATAATGTTACTACTTGACTTGAATCATTGTGTGGTAGAACAATATGCTTTTCCTGTTTTACAAATCTCAATGAACCATAAGCAGGTCTGTGAAAGACCATGAATACAACTAATTGGAGCTCATTTATGAAAACGTAACCACTTGCTTACTGGGCACTTAAACCCCCCTCCTGTCCAGACCAATTTTCAGATTTCAGCGCTGATGCACTTTGAATGACAATTTCTCAGTTATACAACACTTTTCTCCCCCCCAACAAATAGAGCTTTCTTTTGGTGGTATTTGACCACCTCTGCAGTTTTTTTTTTTTTGTTAAAAGAATTTAAAAAGACCGAATTGTTTAAAAAAATATATATTTTTTTTTTATAAAATTTTGCAAACAGGTAATTTTTCTCCTTCATTGATGTACGCTGATGAGGCAGCACTGAGGGGCACCGATAGGTGGCAGTGATGGGCACTGATGGGTGGCAATAGTGAGCACTGATCAGCACTGGTTGGTTACACTGATAGGCAGCACTGCTAGGTGGCACTGATTGGCACCACTGGTGGGCATTGATAGGTGGCACTCGTGGGCATTTTTAGGTGGCACTCATGGGCATTGACAGGTGGCACTGGTGGGAACTGTGGGCACTGGCAGATGGTAATGGCAGGTGGCACTGGCAGGGGGTACTGGTGGGCACAGATGAGGCAGAATTGCCTCTTCCTCTTTGGGACCGATGTCCCTTGCACATAAGCCAGTGATTGTTTTTTTTTTCTCCTCACGCTGTCAGCGTGAAGAGAAAAAAAAACTATTACAGAGCTTTTGTTTACATCATGTGACATCATTGGCTGACAGCTGATCACGTGGTAGGGGGCCGAGATCGGCCCCTTACTCGGATCTGTGATCACCCGAGTCTCAGTGACTCGGTGATCACAGCGCGTGCGCGCGCGGGGAGTGTGCAAAGGGGAGGATGTCATATGACGGCCTCCCGGAAATTCAGGTCTGCGCTGTGGCAGTCATTCGGCTATATACTTTTTCTTGTTTTAGAAAATAATATGGAAACTATTGTTCTCATAGACACTGTGCCCTTTTGCTTTGCTCAGAATGATACAAAGGAGCTGTAATATGTCTAGAGTAGAGATGAGTGTATCAATTTACCAGGTTTGAGATTCAACTCAGATAACCATGGTAAACTCAATAGGGCACTCACCAGTCTTTTTGTGTTATTTGTACATCATTATAATATTTCATGGGCTCACCGATGCTGTCCTGCATGTTCTTTCACCCCCATTTATGCCGTTCTGTCATTTCCACCACCAGTCAGGGTTTGCGCCATTGACTGGAGCTCTTTCTCTCATTATCATCCTATAACAGTGATGGCGAATCTTGGCACCCCAGATGTTTTAGAACTACATTTCCCATGACACTCAACTACACTGCAGAGTGCATGAGCATCATGGGAAATGTAGTTCCAAAACATCTGGAGTGCCAAGGTTCGTCATCACTGTCCTATAATATCAGTCACAGCAAATTGTTCTGTTGTTTTTTTATTTTTACTTTAAATTGAACCTGTGTTTCAGCAACGCAAGACAAAACATTGAGATCACTTAGCCATATCCCTCCTCAGTAATGCATACTTTGTTTGCCCACTGCTCCGTTCAGGTGCTGGGAGTGAAGAGAAACACGACGTCTGGGAAAAGAAGCACTTGCCTCACTCCTCCTCCTCCCATGTCCGTGCATGCAATGTCATATAGAGTCACAACTTGGAACCCATGCAGAGCTAACTGTCCCTGGACTCTCCCCATGTGGGGGGGGGGGGGTTAGAACTAAGGCAAGTATGTAAACCGGACAGTGGTTCTATTTCAAAAAAAGTTGTGCCTTCACTTATAATTTAAGTTTTCATGTAGTGCTCCAGCCCAAACCATTTTATGTAATCTTCTGAAAAACACCTGCTGGTGATGCTGGAACACCATCCTGGCTGCCTACCCCACTCAGAAAGACATAGGAAAATTACAG
>CM053027.1:284455751-284472665 GCA_028564925.1 Lithobates sylvaticus | reverse complement strand
ACACCGATTATAGTATTCTGATGGTGGCGAAGGCTCCCCACTGTCAGAATATAATGACACAGCAGGAAGGATTTGATGTGGATGGGTGATTTGACCCCACTAATGATTAGAAAATTTTGAACGAAAAATCTACTAGTCTATAGCCAGCTTTATTCCGTCCACCATATTTCCTTTAGCCTGTTATCTTGGAACCCCTGCTTCTACTAGTCTATAGCCAGCTTTATTCCGTCCACCATATTTCCTTTTGCCTGTTATCTTGGAACCCCTGCTTGCGGTGTCAGGAGAGCTATTCCTAAACACACACTCAACGGACACCTTGCAGTCTCTCACATATAGACAACCTGATGTAAGCAATGTTTTCTCACAGTTATTGAAATTTAAATCTGACTAGAAAGTTTAAATGGAATGGTTATATAGGAGGCAGAGGGTAAGTGAATTGCACAGCATAGACTTCAGGGAGTACTACCAGTGACCCTGTGGGGTGTTGACTGAACTTCCTTATGGTACACAGCTGCAGTGTCTGCAGCTCTGTGATTGGTTTGACTTTTTGCCTGTATTTACTTTTTAGTTTTCCTAATGATTAACATAGTGTTGGTATCAGAGCAGTTTATGCAGATATTAATAACAGAAGTTTCTGCACATATTATTCATCTCTTTTATGTAGTGCCAGTAAATACATATCACTTTACTGACAGTGTATAGATTATATTAGTCCTTGACACATTCATACAAACCCACAAACACTAGTTAGTCAACTTAAGTGCAAAACAATCAACTACTACACAAGTGTAGAAAGATGTGGAGAAGCTCGGGGGGGTACCTCGTCCTGAATTTAGATATAAAAAAACGAAGAAGGGGGGTTTTTAGCCAACCTATCGGACTATCACGGTACCTGAACGGATGTATGTCTCAATACCAAAGATTGATTCTAAATAATTTTATTAACACATAGTATACAAAAAACATATCATATATAAAAACAGTGGGGATCCTTGCAATCCAAAGGCATACATATACATAAAGCTTGTTGATAGATCAGAATGTTTAGACAAAAACTCGCTGATTCAATGCTGGTTGACGCGTTTCGCTTAGAGCTTCTTCAGAACCAGAGCATAGCGGTTCGTGTATCTGTTGTGCATATCAAGAAGACAAGGGGGTTATTTATGAGTGGATAGGCAAGTGTTATGTGTTCAAATATATGTAATATTAGTATCAGTATAGATATAAATGGTTCAGATGGGTATATAGAAATTGCCTACCTTACACTTCTTGTTGGAAAGGTAGGAACTGGTATATGTCTATAGTACCAATAGTTTATCTAAAAGTAAGTCTCTCAGGAAGACCGTCGAGAACTCGCCGAGTTTGGGATCTAGAGCCAGCAAACAGGGCATGAGCTGCAGGTGAGAAAGAGAGAAAAAAAAAAAAAAAAGGGGAGAATCACTAAGGATTCTGGGATGAAGTAAATGGGTGACCAATCCCATATAAATATAGTATAGACAAGTAAATATGTATATCTAAAAGGAATACTCACATAAAAAAGTAGGAAAAGAAAGAGTAATAGTAGTGGAGCTGGGGTGTGCCCAATCGGCCAGTAACAGAGTGGTATTCTGCGGACAGATCTGTAATGCCGATATCCTGTAATTAATAACAGTAGTAATGTAAAAGATAAATAGAGAGACATTAGCTTCCAGTTTCAAAAGCCCCCTGGGTATACCTTAAAGATCCAGTTGGGTCCTCCCCGTGAGTCTCCTTTTGGGAAGTGGTGATATCAAGGGATGATAAGAACACTATATTAAGTCCAGCATCACAAGGATAAGCTGAAAATAATCAATGAAAAAGAAAAAAAAAAAAAAAAGGATATATGTATATAATATATCTCCAGTATGCAGTATCTAGAGACATATAGTGGATTGCTACAAAGTATGGTATTCTCTTTCTCACCTGCAGCTCATGCCCTGTTTGCTGGCTCTAGATCCCAAACTCGGCGAGTTCTCGACGGTCTTCCTGAGAGACTTACTTTTAGATAAACTATTGGTACTATAGACATATACCAGTTCCTACCTTTCCAACAAGAAGTGTAAGGTAGGCAATTTCTATATACCCATCTGAACCATTTATATCTATACTGATACTAATATTACATATATTTGAACACATAACACTTGCCTATCCACTCATAAATAACCCCCTTGTCTTCTTGATATGCACAACAGATACACGAACCGCTATGCTCTGGTTCTGAAGAAGCTCTAAGCGAAACGCGTCAACCAGCATTGAATCAGCGAGTTTTGTCTAAACATTCTGATCTATCAACAAGCTTTATGTATATGTATGCCTTTGGATTGCAAGGATCCCCACTGTTTTTATATATGATAGGTTTTTTGTATACTATGTGTTAATAAAACTATTTAGAATCAATCTTTGGTATTGAGACATACATCCGTTCAGGTACCGTGATAGTCCGATAGGTTGGCTAAAAACCCCCCTTCTTCGTTTTTTTTTAACTACTACACAAAATAAACACAAGGGGAGAACATACAAACTCCATGCACATCATTTCCTGGTGGAGAATGAATGCAGAACTTTGGCAGCACAAGACAAGCATGCCCACCGCTTAGCCACTGTCTTTCCCCATTTAGTGTTAAATCACATGCAATTTTAAACACATGTTTACTGCATTCAGAAACAAAAAAATAATCAAAGAAAAATCTGAAGATGTTAGTTCTCACTGTAAAAAAAAAAGCAGTAGAACTAATTTAAACTTTGCAATAGTACTGTCTTTGTGTGGAGGCACAATCTTTGAACTGAGATGTCTAATAAGGGTTGAGTCACTGGGATGAGTCAAATATTTGTGTTTATGCGTGTGTGTGAATTTTTTTTTGAGTTATTGAAGTCTGTAAACAGTCTTTACAGTAGCAGGCGAGCCTGAAAAGTATGAAAATGTAGCTCAAAGAAGAATGCAAATAAAGTTGAAGGTAAACGATGTTAGCGCCTCATTTTATCATGGCACATGCATTTTGAAGGAAGTTGTGACAATTGATTTAAAGCAGTCCTGTTTGCAAAAAAGAAAAAAATTATAGCCCGACGCAAATAGGACATAACTTTTATATCTTCTTTTCTGATCAGTGATTAGGGACCCCATTTACAAAAAAGGACATAACATCTTCATGAAGGGCAAACCAAATACATGATATGATGAAAAAAAAACTGCAGTTATTATGTGAGGTTTCCAAGAAATTACTAACAGGAAGTCAGCATGGTAGAAAGAGACTCTAGGTGATTGCTCACGTACACAACAGTTATGAGTTGAGTAATCGACGTGTATTGTGAAACATGCACAGATAATCTGTGAGATGAGCAGTAGTTCAAGGTAACATGAGAGTTGTGAGAGAAACACGAAGGCTGCCATTACTGATATTCTAACGAAAATACTAGTTGTCTGGATGCCAGTAAACTTGCATTTTGAAAAGAAGGATAACAATGGCCACCAAATATTTTTCTCATGGCCGACTTTGCTTTAGCAAAAATTTGCATATTTGCGTAATTGCATATTTTTTTGAGAATTTCAGAGAGATACAGAAATGTCAGTGCTGACGAGAATAAAGTCAAAGCAAAACTACATGAATGAATATCTACATACTCTCTTTTTCGGCTGATTGTTTTTTTAGGGTCTAAGCTCATGTTAGCAATTTGGTATATCCGATAAGACACTGTAAAAAGCATTGTGGATGAAAAATAAAACAGCCCATACCATCCAGATTTTAGGCTACAATTGCTTTTATTTAAGAGGTTATTTGGACTTGGTTGCTATTGGTTACTGCACTTTTATTTTAAAACCTCAGTCAGACTTGGATTGACTCAATATTTGGCACATCATTTTTTACAACTTATCAAAAAAATGTTGATTAGCAGAGAATTTGGCTATGATCGAGGATATATAAGTTTGTAAAGATTAGACCTTGTCACTGTGTTTTAACCCTTTGTTTGTTATTTAGGCCTCATGCTCACGAATGTAAATGCAGGCATATGGCCTGGGAGCCCCAGCTGGGGTTTATTTTTTGTCCATACTACTGTTTTACAAAATACATAATACATGGGTGCTTGCAATTACATGCGCATGGCAGTATTTTCAATGGTACCCCACCCTCACGGTAGGTATGCATGTGTAATAGTGAGCACATGTGTTTACATGTGAATACAGGAGCACTGTGTATTTTGTATTACAGTAATATGGGCAGAAATACACAGCAGCTGGGGCTCCCTGGCACTGTACATGCAGGTGTATTTTATACAGTACACTAATACCCCTGCATTTAGGTTTGTGTGCATGAACCCTTACAGGTTCAATGATGCCAGGTAGTATAGCTTTCATTATAGTGTCAGCTCTGCAACTATGAGGGCTGCGGCTCTCATACACAGAAGAGCTACTGTCCTCTCCCCTTGTCTGTTCACAGAACTCGTATTTGGTTCATAGAATGCAAGGCTTTCTGTGAATGGGAGAGGAGTGAGCCGATAAACAACAGTATGGCTTTAGTGTATGAGAGCTGCAACTCTAATGTCCCGTACACACGATCAGATTTTGCGACAACAAATGTTGGATCTGAGCTTGTTGGCGGAAAGTCCGACCATGTGTATGCTCCATCGAACAAATGTTGGCTAGCAGGTTCTCAAAATTTCCACCAACAAATGTTTGTTTCTTGGACTTTCCGATCGTGTGTACACAAGTCCGTCGGACAAAAGTCCACGCATGCTCGGAATCAAGTACGAGCCAGAAGCACTCGGTCTTGTAAAACTAGCTTTCGCAATGGAGATATCACGTACATCTTGTACGTCACTACTTTCGTAATTGTTGGCCAACATTTGTGTGACCGTGTGTATGCAAGACAAGTTGGAGCCAACATCCTTCGAACAAAAATCCACGGTTTTGTTTTTGGAAAGTCCGATCGTGTGTACGAGGCATAATAGTCGCACCACCTGAAGTATAGCAAGAGCTTTATGGTTTCAAGACTATCTGGTTTTGATGAATCTGTAAATAATAAAAAAATGGCCATGATCCTGAAGGTGACATCAAGTTCATTGGGTTAACTATTTGTTAAATAGCACTTTTTAATATATCCTGTGGTCTGATGAGACCAAGATAAACTTGGTTTGGTTCAGATGGTGTCAAGAGTGTGTGGCAGCAACCAGGTGAGGTGTACAAAGACAAATGTGTCTTGCCTACAGTCAAGCATAGTGATGGGAGTGTCATGGTCTGGGACTGCATGGGTGCTGCCTGTACTGGGGTGCTACAGTTCATTGAGGGAACCATGAATGCCAACATGTACTGTGACCTACTGAAGCAGAGCATGATCCCCTCCCTTTGGAGACTGGGCCACAGGGCAGTATTCCAACATGATAACGACCCCAAACACACCTCCAAGACGACCACTACCTTGCTAAAGAAGCTGAGGGTAAAGGTGATGGACTGACCAACCATGTCTCCAGACCTAAACCCTATTGAGCATCTGTGGGGCATCCTCAAATGGAAGGTGGAGGAGCGCAAGGTCTCTAACATCCACCAGCTCCGTGATGTCGTTATGGAGGAGTGGAAGAGTCCAGTGGCGACCTTTGAAGCTCTGGTGAACTCCATGACCAAGAGGGTTAAGGCAGTACTGGAAAATAATTGTGGCCACACAAAATATTGACACTTTGGGCCCAATTTGGATATTTTCACTAGGGATGTACTCACTTTTGTTGCCAGCGGTTTAGACATTAATAGCTGTGTGTTGAGTTATTTTGAGGGGACAGCAAATTTACACTGTTATACAAGCTGTGCACTCACTACTTTACATTGTAGCAACGTGTCATTTCTTCAGTGTTGTCACATGAAAAGATAGAATAAAATATTTACAAAAATGTGAGGGGTGTACTCACTTTTGTGAGATACTGTATATGTATTTATAACTTATTGTAGGTGTTGATATATGGGATATTGTGTTCATTATTATTAAGTGTATGTATATAGGGGAATGATTATGAATTAATTGTATGAATTATCAGATATTTTTATTCATATTTTTTTCCTTAGACTGTATCAGAAGTGATACGTTGTGTCATGCAAACACCTTAAAATCTACAGTACAAATTGTTCAAATACACAACATTGGATTTACAAAGTAACAAAAACATGTTTTAAAAGAATCTCTGTCAGTTTTATTTCTACCTGAACACAAGGCTAATGAGTTCAAAACATTCCTTTTTTTTTTTGTTTCACCCTTTATCCATACTTTCCAGCTCAGGTTCATGTATTTCAGAATTTCAAGGCAAAGTGTGTGAATTATAAATATTGAAAATAAAGAACACTGGTTATTTAACAAAAAGATCAATGACTAGAAGTTGAAAATGTGAGTTGCTGGTGGTTTCCGAGAACCAGGCCAGGAAATAGCACCCTATTAAGTGCAACCAAAGGAGCCATGCAGACAGGCTGGCTCAAAACCGTTGCTGAAAATGATAATATACAGATACGGTTTAAGAAAAAACGATGGTTCAGTGGTCAGCACTGATGTCACACAGCACATAAATCCTAATTCCAAATAATACCAGGGCCTATATTCATATATTGTACACGTTTTCTGAGGTGAGAAGGAGGTGAGTGACTCACTGGGGTTGCTTTGCTAAAGATAAATAGACTGTGCACTTTGCACTCAGACTAGCAAAAATGCTGTTTTTTTTATTTTCCTTGCACCTGATTTTGTATTCCTTACCAAGTGAAGCTTTACCACATTCACTGGGGAACATGAGCGCAACTGCATTTGCAAAGTACACAGTGTTTTTGCCTTTAGCAAATCAACCCCTGTGTCTATAGAATCAGGATAGTCCTAGGGATTTCATCATTGGCAATGGACTTTAGACAATGGTCTTTGTGTTGAAAGAGCAGATAATTCCTATTTGTGATATACAACAAATTAGTGCAACTGCTAAATATTGTATACCAAACCTGTCATGTATTGTGATTTACTTTTTCTGTTTAAAATGAACTTGACTCCTGACTTTCTTGATGTTTGGAAAAGGCACTCCAAAGCCCCTACGCATTTCCACAGCCCTGATCCCCACTTCGGAACCTGCAAAAATCCTATGCAAATAACCACCATACCCTATGCCAGCTTTATCCTTGCACCTCCATGCATTTCAGGTTTATACAAAAAGTGTGTTTTACGGATAATGGTAACTTTAGAGAAAATCCAGCACATCCAATTGCATAAAGAAAGTTAAAAAAGAATAGTTATTACAGAAAAAAGGCCTGCTATATTTCTCCTCTTAACCTGTCACAAACCATCATCTAGATCAAGTCCTCTAAAAATTCAGAGATACTGACGAAACATTAGGAGATGATTTATGGAAGAAATATAGGAGATCCCATTGACGGCCTCTTTACAATGTTTCGCAAATACTGATATCAGAAGAAGACACGTGGGTACAAAGAACTGACATGTTGTAGCAGTGAGCCGTTAAACACTGCTTATAACATAAAGAACTGTGCATTACTAGAGTTAAAAAATAAAGCCACCATGGAATCTAGGGATACATCGCTTTATGATTAAGAAAAAAAAAAGGAGCTGCCATTTTATGCATATACTGAGGAACTATTGGATCTTGGAATTGACACAAGGGATTCTATCCAACTACAAACTTAAAAGGTTATTAACAAATGTTACTTTTTAATTAAATATAAACTTGGCTGGCTTCCATCAATTAATTTATGATCTGTATGATGACTTAAGTTCTTTCTGCGATATAGCAACCTGAAAGCACATCTAAACCAGAAAAGAAAAATGGAATAAAAAGCGGCTTAATTGTCCTTAGATGTAGTGGCTACATTCTTTTTTTTGAGTATATTTTTTATTTTCATACTCATTTCTCCACTGTATGTACAATAGGGGAGTCGTGGCTCTCAATCGCTAGACTTCAAACAGAGCAGCCTTTGTTCATTTTTTTTTATATGGTAGTTGAGTTGATGGGACTAATAGTTTTATATTATTGTTTTTGCTGTCTTTTCAGCTCACAGGAAGTGACAAGGACACAACATTGCTAGCAAGATCCGCAGGTATTTTCTGTACTTGCTGAAAACGCTCTTTACCTGAAAAAATGAAATGAACCCAGCCACCACATCTAAGGACTTTTAATTGAAAATATATAAAAAATGTTTTTTTTCTTTTAGATATGCCAGCCACCACATCTAAGGACTTTTAATTGAAAATATATTAAAAAAAAAAAAAAATTCTTTTAGATATGCCTTATTGGTTATTTTTGGTAATTAGATATTGCTAGTTGTGTAACCAGGTCTGCATTCACAACAAATTATCACAATGAGCTCTACTTCTAGAAGCAAAGAAATATAAAAGAATTGCAAACAATAATTGTTTGCATGTTTACTAGCAACATTCAGGCATTTTACACTGATATTAAGACTAAGAACAGTGCCGAAATGTGTAAGCATTTAAGTATTTTTTTCTTCTGTAAGACTGTTAATGACTAAAAGAAGGCTGCTATTACATGTACTGCGCTAGCCACGCAGACATATTGGGGGTTATTTACTAAAGGAAAATCCACTTTGCACTGAAAGTGCACTTGGAAGTGCAGTCGCTGTAGATCCGAGGGGGACATGCAAGGAAAATAAAAAACAGCATTTTAGCTTTCACATGATTGGATGATAAAATCAGCAGAGCTTCCCCTCGTTTCAGATCTACCCCACAGATTTACAGCGACTGCACTTCCAAGTGCACTTGCAGTGCAAAGTGGATTTGCCTTTCGTAAATAACCCCCAATTGTGATAAATTAGCCTTGGTGTAACAGCCCGTGGAGCGAAATAAAAAAAAAAATGTAATCTCTGCATTTTTTTCATGACGCTCACATGCTTTATAATGCATTATTATATACTTTTTACTACTCTGCAAGGTAAATAATTAGCAAAACCCTAGATTTTTTGTAAAACCCTTTTTTATCCTGTTTGCGTTGCACAAATGTCATGCGTACATTTTGGTAATTATTTGATCAATTTTTTCAGAATAAATATGGTTTAATTTCTAACTTTAGAAAAATTATTTATGGTGGACAAAGACAATAGAGTACTGTCCGTGATACTTTTTTATTTGCACTAACATACATGGAAGAAGTCTGCAGCAAGATTAAAACTGCAACTGTTACACCAGAAGTTTTTGCGGAAATTCTGCCATAGGTGAGTCGACTAATTTTGTTCAAAGGCCCTTCAAATTTTGTCCAGACTTGCTACTTAAATGGAATTCTATTGCCTAGAACATGCACATCATAATATGTACAAATCTTCCCCTACAAGAACATCATTCATAGTTATAAATTTGCGTGCTTAAGAAAAAGTTTCCATCCTGCTCCTTTGAATTTTCTCATCACTATGCTTGAAAAGGAATATCAAATTGATTTGACCACTAAGCATTGTAAAATTGAACAAACATTCTAAAAATAAATTTTTACTAGTGTATGGCCAATTTTAGAACCCCCAAAAAAACAAAAACATATAGCATCCAGAACGTCAGAACGTTTGCGTTACCTTTTTGTGCTGTGTCAGCAGGAGACTGCGGCCGGTTTACAGGTGACTTGAGGTCCATGTTGGGTGGATCTTTTTTAGCCACTAAAAAAAAGCAGAAATAAGTTATTTGGGAATGTGTGTGAAACCTGGCTAATAAGCAGTTAGCAGTTTACAAGCTATAAAGATGACTATGTATTCTATAATGCTTCTCCCTCCCGCCATTAATAGAGCTCTATATACCTAGTAGAGGAGACAAGAAATGTTGAAAATATTCTGCTGCTTCGTTGCACATGTGGGAGCTTCTACCTGTACTGCTGTATAAGTTACAAATGTTTTACTGAACATTACCACTTTAGAATCATAGTCGCTTTCCTGTGTGGGTTGAAAGTGCCTGAAGCTAATGCTCAGAGGGTATGTGTTTCCATTGATAATATCTTATGTATCATCAAAGCGTGATGAGTCTTGTCTATATATAAAAAAAACTATATATATATATATAATATATTATTATATATATATATACATGCATTGAAAAAGTATCCATACCCCTTGAAATTGTCCACATTTTGTATTGTTACAATCATAAACGTAAATGTATTTTATTGGGATTTTATGTGATAGACCAACACAACGTGACACATGATTGTGAAGTGGACGTAAAATGATAAATTGTTTTACAAATAAATGTCCTAAATGTGTGGCGTGCATTTGAATTCAGCCCCCTTTACTCTGATACCCCTAACTAAAATATATATATAAATCCGGAAAGTATTCACAGCGTTTCACGTTTTCCACATTTTGTTATCTTACAGCCTTATTCCAAAACTGATTAAATTCATTATTTTCCTCAAAATTCTACAAACAATTCCCCATAATGACAATATGAAAGAACTTAGTTTGAAATCTTTGCAAATGTATTAAAAAATAAAAAAGGAAAAAATCCCATGTACATAAGTATTCACAGCTTATGCTCAATACTTTGTTGAAGCACCTTTGGCACCAATTACAGCCTCAAGTCTTTTTGAGTATGATGCTACAAGCTTGGCACACCTATTTTTGGTCAGTTTCTCCCATTCCCATATTTTTGGTCAGTTTCTCCCATTGGTCAGTTTCTCCCATGGTCAGTTTCTCCTTTGCAGGACCTCTCAAGCTCCATCAGGTTAGATGAGGAGCGTCGCTGCACAGCCATTTTCAGGATCTCTCCAGAGATGTTCAATCAGGTTCAAGTCTGAGCTCTGGCTGGGCCACTCAAGGACATTCACAGAGTTGTCCTGTAGCCACACCTTTGTTATCTTGGCTGTGTGCTTAGGGTCATTGTCCTGTTGGAAGATGAACCTTTGCCCCAGTCTGTGGTCCAGAGGTTTTCATCAAGGATGCCTCTGTACATTGCTGCACTCATCTTTCCCTCGATCCTGACTAGTCTCCCAGTTCCTGCCACTGAAAAACATCCCCAAAGCATGAGGCTGCCACCACCATGCTTCACTGTAGGGATGGTATTGGCCAGGTGATGAGCGTGCCTGCTGTCCTCCAGACATGACGCTTGCCATTCAGACCAAAGAGTTCAATCTTTGTTTCTTTAAACCAGAGAATTTTGTTTGTCATGGTCTGAGTCCTTCAGGTGCCTTTTGACAAACCCCAGGTGGGCTGTCATGTGCCTTTTACAGAGGAGTGGCTTATGTCTGGTCACTCTACCATACGGACCTGATTGGTGGAGTGCTGCAGAGATGGTTGTTCTTCTGAAAGGTTCTCCTCTCTCCGAAGAGAAATGCTGGAGCTCTGTCAGAGTGACCATTGGGTTTTTCATCACCTCCCTGACTAAAGCCCTTCTCCCCCGATCGCTCAGTTTGGCCAGGCAGCCCACTCTAGGAAGAGTCCTGGTGGTTCTAAACCTCTTTCATTTATGGGTGATGGAGGCCACTGTGCTCATTGGGGCCTTCAATGCTACAGAAGTTTTTCTGTACCCTTCCCCAGATCTGTGCCTCGATACAATCTTGTCTCAGGGGTCTACAGACAATTCCTTCGACTTCATGGCTTGGTTTGTCCTCTGACATGCACTGTTAACTGTAGGACACAGATGTGTGCCTTTCCTAATCATGTCCAATCAACTGAATTTACCACAGGTGGACTCCAATCAAGTTATAGAAACATCTGAAGGATGATCAGTGGAAACAGGATGCACCTGAGCTCAATTTTGAGTGTCATGGCAAAGGCTGTTAATACTTATGTACATGGGATTATTTAGTTTTTTATTTTTAATAAATTTGCAAAGATTTCAAACAAACTTCTTTCACATTGTCATTATGGGATATTGTTTATAGAATTTTGAGGAAAATAATGAATTTAATCAATTTTGGAATAAGGCTGTAACATAACAAAATGGTAGTGGAAAAAGTGAAGTGCAGTAAATACTTGCCGGATGCACTAAATATATATATATATTTATATATACACACACACACCGTATATTCCTCTCTCTTAATATGATTACAAATGCTGGTCTGAGATCTTCTCACTTGCACCCTGGCTACTAACTGCATTATAACTATTTAATATCATTAGAAAATGTACAGCCTGCATGTCTAATGATCTAAACAGGATTTTTTTACCTACTGTAAAATCCATTTCTTGAAGTTTATTAAGGGACACAGAATTAGAATTAAATGTATAGACAATTGGGTTACAATGCCACTTTTGGGAGACACTGGAAAACAAAAAAGCAGTTGGCCAGCTAAGTTTAACCCCTCCAACTTCCAGCATGCTTCAGTTTAATAGAAAAGCAGTATTAGGAGTAGATCACAAACGCAGATTACTGTGTTCTGTTTCCCTTAAAGTGTTACTAAACCCCACTAATATCAATCTGTATATGCAGTAAAGCATGATTGTTATACACACTGAGGAAACCTAAGGAGTTAATCCTCTGCATTGTGCAAAAAGGCTGTTTGATCCTGTCTTCTCTGATCCTCTGCTTCTTCCATTGTCCCCAAACCATCTCCTGATAGAATAGAGTCTTGGGGACAAGATGCACATTTTCAGTTTGGTGTGTATTGCTAGAGAGTATTTTTTTCTTGGGAGAGTGCATGTGATCAGCACAGGGCCAATCAGCACTGTCCAGACAGAGGGTCAGGGATCCTGCAGCCTTATAGGACAGTCAGAGCAGAATGAAAACTCCTCCTACAAGCTTTAAAGCGGTTCTGCACACACTTCCTTTAGTAAATCTCTTTGCCTTCCAAATCAAGCAAAGAGTACTAAATGGCGTGTTTTTTTTTCCACTTACCTTGTAATTGCTGCTCTGTCTCTTCGGGGGTGGGCGGGGTCTGTGCGGGGATCCTCGTCATGCCGCAATGTCTCCTGGGATCTGGTGTCATTGATCCCAGGAGTCAGTGCGGACATCCGCCGAAATCTCGCAAGATTTACGGGCCTCCTGCCGAAATCTCGCAAGATTTACGGGCCTCCTGCCGAAATCTCGCGAGATTTCGGTGGATGTGGCCGAAATCTCGCAAGATTTCGGCGAACGCTAGGCATGCTGGTTCCTATAACGAAAGGGAACAAGGAAGTAAATGCTTGTGGGTTTCAAATGCCCACAAGCAAAATGACATTGCTGCTGGTATATATTTTAAAAGTTCATAATTTTAAGAATTACGGACACGGACGGACACCAAAAATGTGAGTGTATTGAAATAATAAAAATTATTTTAACATTACAAGAAAAAATAAATAAAAATAGTGTGTGCAGAACCGCTTTAACCAGACACTAATAGAAGTCACAAGACTGCTCTAACTGCTGATGAGAAAATGTATTTAGCCGTTTATATTTACTAAAACTATTGCATATCCATGTTCTGTGTACTAGGATAAACCAGATTTAGTGAATGCAGGATCCTGAGTTTAGTAATAATTTAATGAACTTCAAGAAATGGATTTTACAGTAACTAGAAAAATCCTATTTTTTATCATTTTTTTTAAGGAACACAGGATCAGAAGTAAATTCATAGACAACTTGGATGTTCAAAAGCACATTTCTCAATAGAGAATCCATCCTCCAAGGACATTAGCAAAAAACGAAAGCATTGGGAAAGGTAGGCGTCACATATGGCTGGCCAACAGCTTTTTTGTTTGCTAGTGTTCAATTCTTCCTGAAGGTGACAGTATACCTTAATTGTCCATGAATTTACTTCTTCTTCTGTGTCCCTTAATGGACATGCCATGGTTGCCTCATGTACATACTATAGTTAGAAAGAAGTATATATCCCTGAGAACATCTGTTTAATGACAAAATACTTTGGGCGGAGCCTGGTTATGTTATCAAGTCCACCAGTGGATTGGCGGAAGCTCTTTCGAATGAATTGTCTCTCTGTTATGTGAATACATGTCTGGTAATACATTTCATTGGTGCATACGGTTTTACACTACGGCAGTGATGTAAGTAACTGAGTTAAAATAAACTGAGTTACTTAACGCAGTTACTTTTGAGGGTAACGAGTAATCTAACTGATTACTTTTCCCCTTATGGTAACGCAGTTCCCATTACTTGGGCTGAGTTACCTCAATTACATCTACTGCCACTAGATGGCAGTAGTGTAATTCCGGTGTCATGCCAAAAAAGTTCCCCCGCCGGATAAGGACCCCCTGTACTGCGCAAGTGCAGCGCTTGCGCAGTACGAAGGACTACGGAGCTTACGAAAATTGCCGAACCTAAACAGCTCTGAGTGAACTCTACACCGCGCAGGCGCAGTTAACATGTAATTGTACGAGGCGATGCCGTACGCTCCCGATGCTCGTGCTACTCTGCAAGGGGCATCTATCGTGTAACTAAGGGGTGGGTCTAGTATTACTGTAACCAAGGGGCGCATTTATTATTATTGTTATATATCGAGCTCTGCCCATTAATTTAGCATTCGCCCTCTTCTGTAGCCATCCGCCCCTTACACGATATAATAATAATAGACCCGCCCCTTGCTTACACACTATAACAGATCTGCCCCTTGGTTAGAGTAATAAGAGAGCAGCCCCTTGGTTACACGATATATAACAATAATAATAAATGCGCCCCTTGCTTACAGTAATACTAGACCCGCCCCTTAGTTACACGTATAGAATATTTTAAAAAAAGTCACAGTTACTTTGCTGTGTAACTAATTACTTTTCCAATGTAGTAACTTAGTTACTAACGCAATTACTTTTTGGGAGAAGTAATTTGTAACTTAACTAATTACTTTTTTAAAGTAAGATGACCAACACTGCACTACGGATATTGCCCTGTGTTTCTTCCATACCTTCTTTGAATCTTGGCTGTGAGTGGCCAAGCAGGAGAGTCTTTGGAAGGCTGGGCTATATCTTCTAAAAGTACTATTTGATCTCTTACTACCTAGAGATCCCATGTAGCTGGTAAGAGGTTTGAGCACTGTTTTGGTGGAATCAAAAGCCTACACTGTTTGTCTTACAAGAACTATTTAGCTTTATCTGAGAACTTTTTTTTCAAATGTTAAATGGGACCTTCACCTTATATTTTTTGAGTCGTATATTATTCTGTTCATAATTATATACTAAGGGATAATGTACCAATTTTTTTTTTTTATACATAGAAATAAGGTTTTCTAAAAACAGCAACACACCATAATAAGTTTATTTGCATGTAGCTAACATATATTGTAAGGCATTGGCTGGCAGGATTGTAGACAGTGTATATGTGTCACCTAGGTTTCTAATGAAACCTGGTTGTGGAGAAAAAAAAACATTTCTTTCCCAGACTGTTACCATAGCCTGTCTGGGTCCCGGTTTTGTAGAGCTTTGGGTGGGTTTAATCCTCTATTCCTAAGTCCATATCTTTCCTAGTAGCCAGACCAGAATAAGTCCCAACTTTTATATGGGTCTTTATATATGTGAGCTTACTGGTGCCCATGGCTCTCTCTCTCTCTCTCTCTTTCCCCCTCTCTCGTGAAAACCTGCTGCTGGGCGAAAAGGCTAAGTGCTGACAGAACACTAAAAATGTACAAATATTGCCTGTTTTTTTAGTTAATAAAAAACGATTGAAAGTAAATATTGCCTGCTTGTTTTGAGAAACCCTTTAAGGGAAACCCTGTTCAATCAGAAGTAACCTGAGTTTAGTTTGTTGCTCAGCTGTGCATATGTTTTTCTTGTTTTTATGCTACAGACTTGTTGTACAAAACCCCTGTGATGATTGTTTGCTGCCTTGCTGCAGTTTTCATGGTAAAAAGACTGTAAATCCCTCCTGAGAGAGGGAGCTGCCATTGCATATATTTTTCTGAAATTCCAATTTCATAGCCATTAATTCAATGGCTTCAATACTTTTTGAACCCAAAACAAGTAAACATAGTATACATATGATGAGGAAACTCAGAGAAAAGTCAGAAGTTCTTATTGGCATACTTTTTCTAGGATAGTGACTGGAAGATTTGATGACAGAGGATGAGTTTACAGTGGTTGTAAACACTTACAGAACACTTTTTGCTACAGGGCTTACCTGTAGCTACCCAGGATATCTCCTAAACCTGTCATTGACACATGCGCACTGAAGCAAACTGAAGCAACGGCACATATGTGTGACGTGACGTCATCGCGGCTCCGGCCAATAACTGCGCCGGAGCCGCAATACCCAGAAGTAACCCCCGGGAGTGATGTCGCCGGCCGGTGCTGTGTATGGGCACCGCAGCAAGGGCTTCGATCTCAGGGGAGTATTACATAATGAGCTAGTATGCTATGCATACTAGCTCATTATGCCTTTGTCTTGCAGGTGTTACAACCACTTTAACAGCCAGGTAGCTATCATTTTGAAAATGGGGGGTCAGCAGTGCTAGTTTCTATACTTTTCTTAGCAAATGTTTCCTTTAAAAACAATCCAGTGAAGAAATAAAAATATAAGGACACATTGACAGCTTTGAAACGGCATTGATTATGTACAATAAAGGTCTAAACTAAACAAATGTGTCTGTGGATCCATGGATTCACAGACAACAACGCAATCCTGATTGAGGTTCTAATGCTTCTCTTCCCTATCAAAAACTAAAAGAAAACAGTTGGGGTCTGGAGTTTCTTCAATGCCTTTTTTGCAGAAAATGTAGTATTCTGAAATTGCAGGAAATTGCATGAGGGTTTTGTTAGATGGCCAGGTTAGATGCAAATATCACTTTGTGGCGCTGTTCTTTAAATAGACTAAATATGATAACATGGAGACATGCAAAAAAGTTATTAGCTATATTACAAGATATGTTGTTTCAAATATTAGCCCCATATTTTAACATACAATCTAACAAGCTAGATGACAGTTAAAATTGAGATATGGAAAGTATCTAAAATGTCATAGGTGTGAATACCATTACTATGACTACAAAATGATTCCTGTGTATATTGTAATG
>CM053027.1:284433726-284455285 GCA_028564925.1 Lithobates sylvaticus | reverse complement strand
CCGGGAGAAGCATGCAGTGCAGTGTGAGCCGGACTCAGGGGGCGGGACTCTGGCTGGGGGGGACAGACAACGGACTGAGCAGCACAGCATGGAGCAGGAGAGGGGGACCCGGAGGAGCGGCAAAGGACACAGGTTGTGTGGGGAATGCACGACTAAAGAGCAGCCAGTGCGGTAGTCGAGCATGGAGCTCTGCTAGTCACCCCCCACCTCCAGCCACCTGTGCGCCCGGTGCCTAACCGCCTATGCTGCCACCGGCCACATGGGCCCCTTGCAGCACAGGGCCCGGTTGCGCTTGCTACTGCTGCACCCCCTATAGTTACGCCCCTGAATCTGACTAAGCCCTTTAGTCAGACCACCTAACAGTGTGCCAGCTGGTCCTGGAAGTTGTAGTGTTTTAAGAAAGTGTTGTGCCTGAGGAAGCTAAGGAGTGTAAATAGTTTGTACAGAAGAACCTGTCTCTGGAAGGTTCTGCTAAATTCAAGTGGGCATCCCATAATACCCCTATCCCCATCCAAGTTCAATACCCGCTAATAAATACACAAAAACAAAGTTGCAAGGACTATTTTCTGACTTCAGAGTGCTGTGGAAAATCCTGTGTGCTTGGCTGTGCAGGGTGGGGGATCCCTTATTCACCAGCAGCTCCTGCTGGTGAATAAGGGATTCATATATTTGCAGATGTGGTACTCTGACCAGCCAAAAGATCATCTTTAAATCTTACTGTTTCTACCAGTGTACATTTGTATTCCTTGTTTTTTTCTATTTTTTTTGTCTTTTCCCTTTTGTGTCATATCACCCTTAAAACATGTCTTTCCTTAAGGTTTCTCCATTCTATGTAAAGGGCTAAATTCCCCTTTTTAAAGGAACCAGCTCCTTCATGAACTGCATTGCATAAACTGCAATATTGCTTTCTTACAGGAAACACACTTAAAAAGTGGTTCTCCTCCAAAATGTATCTAATTTGTCTCAACTTTGTATTATTGCACACTTTATGAAAGCAATTCTGAAATGGTAATGGTAGATTTCTGTTTTAGTAAAGCTTTTTTTACAAACTTTTGATTACTTTAGTGAATATTTATTGACTTAATACTGTTTAAACAGGTTATGCCAATGTTGGTTAATTGAGTTAGTGGCTGGCCCAGGCCGGGGGAAAGGGTTATGTTATGTGTGCTTTTTGGTCCAAGCCAGCCTACCTGTGCTATAAAAAATAGGAAGGCTGAGGGCTACGGCACTGGTTGGTTGGTTCTGTTCCTTCCTGCTATCGGCTCGCGATTTCAGGACTGTTGTGCCTTGCAGTCCGCTAAAGGCACCAAGGTTTTTGGAAGACATCCAAGTCATGGAAATTACCAGCATGGACTATTACCTCATGGAGGTATGCCTGGACAACCACACTATTGTAGTTAGGACACTTTTTATACCATGAGTCAGTGATGGTACAGCCCGATCCAACCAGGCAGTGTGTTAGCACTGCCTCCAGACATCTGTCCCTCTTAATTTGGCTCCCGGGCCAGTGGCACCCCTCTCAAGTTGGTGCCCAAGGCACATTGCCGCCCTATTTTAGGCCCTGATTTGCCGCCCCTCCCACAGTGCCACCTGGATCCAATGAACCTGGTGGGACCCATGGTAGGGCCGGCCCTGAGTGAACAGCCATGTCTTTGTAGGTTTGCATTTGTGCCATACTCTTTTCATTTTCGGATGATGGATTGAACAGTGCTCCCTGAGATGTTTAAAGCTTGGGATATTTTGTTATAACCTAACCCTGCTTTTTTTTTTTTAATCAAAAAGGTTTTTATTGAACATTTGTATGAACAACATCTTCCAATGCACACGTATATACATGACTTTTTCATCCATATGCATATATATATTGCAATTACCCCTGGTAGTATTACACATCACAATACTCCAAACATTCAGTTTTTCACTACTCCCTCTCTCCTCTGATAGAAATCACCACCATCCCATGCTATATTCATCGTGTCTTCTAGGGACATTGTAGGAGCCTAGTCATTACCAGTTCTCCAGGGCTTAACCCTGGTGTATCTAACCACTGTGACCATATGCGTTCAAACCTGTTCAGGCATCCTCTGTGTTGGTATATGTATTTTTCCATAATAAGGGTTTTTCCCATGTGTGTTATCCATGCCCTACTAGTAGGCGGCGCGGCATACTTTCACACCATTATAATGAGTTTCCTGGCCTGGAACAGTGCCCTGGAGAATGCGACCCTGATCAGTCCTTCAGGGATTACATCCTCCAGAAGCCCCAACAAGCAACACACAGGGTCTATAGGAACCTTTGTTTGAAATACTCCATTGAGTGTACCAACTACCTCGTGCCAGTACCGGTGGAGTTACAGGTGGATGAGGTCCCCGTTGTGCTGCCGGCAGCACAAAGGGTCCGCCGATCTGCCCATCCTATGTAGTTTTGTCGGGGTGTAGTGCAGGGGTGAAGTATTATATAAAGTTGGGAGACTTTTTGTGCTACATTCAGGGAACATGTGGATATGGATTGTAAAGCTTCCTCCCACTGATCCCCTGTAACTTGGCCCAAGTCCCTCTCCCACGCTGACACCATCTTACAGGGATATGCTCGTAGGTGTCTTGTAAGTAACATTTGGTAGCATTGTGATATAATCCCCTTGGTTACATTGTTGGATTGCAGCACATGAAACACCGGAGTGGGCGATGCTGCCCACTCTCCAGCATCACCCTGCACAGCAACAGCGTGCCGAAGCTGAAGGTATGAGTAGAACATTGTATCGGGGAGGTTAAATTTGGCTTGTAGATCTGTAAAGGACACCAATTTACCACCACTAAATATGTGGGATAGCATAGTCACACCATGGGCATGCCATCTGGGCTTCCGCTGTAACTTGGCTAGCTCCACATAGGTACGGTTACCCCATATTGGACTGAAATCTGTAAATCCCTGCACCCCTTGGAGTAACCTAACCCTGCTTAAAACTTCTCCACAACTTTATCCCTGACCTGTCTGGTGTGTTCCTTGGCCTTCATGATGCTGTTTGTTCACTAAGGTTATCTAGCAAATCTCTGAGGGCTTCACAGAACAGTTGTATTTATACTGAGATTAAATTACACACTGGTGGACTCTATATACTAATTAGGTGATTTCTGAAGGCAATTGGTTCCACTAGATTTTAGTTAGGGGTATCAGAGTGAAGGGGGCTGAATACAAATGCACGCCACACTTTTTAGATATTTATTTGTAAAAAAAATTGAAAATCATTTATTGTTTTCCTTCCACTTCCCAATTATGTGCCACTTTGTGTTGATCTATCACATAAAATCCCAATAAAATACTTTTACGTTTTTGGTTGTAACATGACAAAATGTGGAAAATTTAAGGGGCATGAAAACTTTTTCAAGGCACTGTATATATATATATATATATATATATATATATATATATATATATATATATATATATGAGATTAAATACTTACCTTGATTGAGAGATCTGTATTGTGCAGTCCCACTTGAAACCCCTGAAAATGGCTGCTTTGCAAATTGGCTTCACTGAAAGAGACTTTCCCGTTTCAGTGTCTTCCCTCTTTGTCTTAGTTAGGGGTTCGACTTACCCCTAAATATGAAGGGCTATATCAGGCCAAATTCCCAGATATACTCTCCTCCTGGTCTCAACTCCCATTAGCTTGGTTTGGCAGGATTGCTGCGGTTCGTATGTCTTTTCCTCCGAAACTACTATATTTTTTCCGAGTAATGCCAGTCTCGATCCCTTTGCATATATTGCATATTCATCAAAGTAAACTTTTGAAATTTATATGGGGCTCTGTTCGCCCCTGAATCAATAAAAGGGTCTTATATGCTCAGAAGATCAATGGGGGACTTTTGGTCCCCAACTTACAGGCACACTATACCACAGCGACCATAGCCCTGTTATCCCATCTCCATGATACTTATCAACTACCTTTATGGGCCACTATGGACCTGGTGGACCCACCCTATTCCTGTATCATCATTACTCTGGCTCCCTCCTATACATTGCCCCAGGGAGAACATGCAAACTCCAGGCAGGTAGTGTCATGGTTGGGATTTGAACCAGTGACCCTTGTTACTGCTAGGCGAGAGTGCTGACCACTACACCACTGTGCCGCCCGCACAGTGGGCACATGTTTCACACCAACCTTAAAAGAGACCCCTATGAAGCCCTTCTTTGTGAACCAATATTGGAATTGCTTCGCCCTGAGTGCGAACTGGCCCTACATCTTTTCACTGCCACTAAATTGAGCATTGCGAGAGCCTGAAAGTCCCCAGTGCTTAGTTTTGAAGCAGTCAAGCACCACATGAACGATATCATGATCAATAAGAAATTGTCAGCCCTTGCTTCAGATACCCACAATAAATGTGTCAAGGTATGGCAACCATGGATAATGTACTCCCAACCCTCCAGGTTTGACAATAGAATTCTTTCAATTTAAAGGTCTCCCGCTGCACCCCCTGCTGGACTCTTCCCGTCTCCCCTTTTTTTTCTCCCTTCTTTCTACACCCTTCCACTTTTCTCCCTTCTTTCTCTCTTACTCTTCAGTTTCCTCCCTACTACAATTTTTGTTTTATATATACAATGGTTACAACATTTGTACATCACCATTAGTGTACAGTATATTTGCATATATAGGCAGCCTCTCTTTTTTTTAACTGTTTTGTACTTTGCTCGATCATTTGATGCGCCTAAGCCTTATTTCACCATACACCGTCATCTGGAGCACTGAGTGCTCCGCCTCGAGGACTTCAACTAATATTACATTGTTTTGGTGACGTTTCCAATATTCCAATTGCATCCCTTCGTTGGGATCCTCTTCTTTATGCTATGTTTAAGATAACCATCTAATTGTCAACGTAACTTGTTGAATTTAGTTTTTCTATGAATAAATACTTTGTAAAATAAAATGGCTGCTTTGTATTGTGCATACACGCCATGGTCCCTTTTATACCTATGGGAAAGCCAGACTCCAAGTGACCACTTGAGGCCACCGAAGGACAAAAAGCAAATGTAAATCTCTGTAATAGAGCCCTAGATAGCAGTACAAACCAGACAAAGGTTCTAATCTTTTCCCCACTCTATCCAAAACTAGAAAAAAAATCTCCCCCATACTTTCCACAGATATAGAAACATTATTTGACATGGTAAACTGGGAGTTCCTTTCTTTCCAACTAGAAAGGCTTGGTGTGGTTGCCATTTCTCAAAAACAATCCTAGCTTAATTTAGCTAGGATAGTGGCTACCGTTCAGTGAAGTTAAAATGCAATGCATGCAGCACTTTTAGTGTGTTTTGTTTTATTAGGTAGCCCATTAAAATGAATGGCCTTTCTTAATGCAAAGCATTTTAATGCATGCTCAAACATGTGTTAAAGTGAAAATCTGTTTAGAATGTGCAGAATGAAAAAAATTTGTTTTGTTTCGTTATTTACATAAATTTGTTTAGTTAAATTTGTTTAATTCGTTTTCAGAATTCGTTGTGTTTATTCGCATTTGAAAATGTTTGAATAGTTTTCAAATTTGAATTTGCATCGTTTTCGAATAGTTTTCTAATTCGAATAGTTTTCAAATTAGTTTTCCAATTTCCAAAGAGAATAAAATAGAATAGAAAATAAAGGTGTAAAATAGAAAAAAATAGAATAGAATAGAAAAGCATATAACAGAAAATAAAAGAATAGAATAGAGTAAAACAGAACAAAATAGAATAAAACAAATATAATAAAATAGAAAGAATATAACCATCTTCTGGAAAAAGAATAGAACATAAATATAAATAATATAACAATTTCCCAAAATTCAAATAGAATCAGTTCAAATTTGAATAGAATAGAAAAAAATAGATTAGAATAGAATAGAAAATAACAGAATAGTATAGAAAAAAAACAACAGAATAGAGTAGAATAGAATAGAATAGAAAGAATAGAATAATCTTCCTATTATAATCTATTCTTTTCTGTTCTAGACCAATTCAAATTGATTCTATTTGCATTTTGGGAGATGGTTATATTCTTTCTATTCAATTCTTTTTCTATGTGTTTATTCTATTCTATTTTATTATTTTCTATTATATTATTTTATTTTCTATTCTATTTTATTATTTTCTATTCTATCCTAGTCTATTCTATTCTATTCTATTCTTTTCTATTCAAATTCAAATTTATTCTATTTGAAATTTGAATTTCGGAAGATGGTTATATTCTTTCTATTCTATCCTGATGTTTTTTCTATACTATTCTATTATTTTCTATTCTATTTTAATCTGCTCTTTTTTATTATATCCAAATTTGAATTGATTCTATTTGACTTTTGGTAAATGGTTATATTCTTTCTATTCTATTATTTTTTTAAATTACATTCTTTTCTATTCTATTATAGTCTATTCCAAGGGTCTTCAAACTTTCTAAACAAAGGGTCAGTTTACTGTCTTGTAGATGTAAGGGGGCGCCGGGCTGGCCATTGGGGTTAGAAAAGGTCCCATCATAAGTGTGAAAAAAATAATGCCCCATAGTTTGTTTCAGTAGCAGTAATTGCACCCCATCATTGGTGTCAGAGAGAGGAATTGTGCGCCATCGTTGATGTCACTGGGCTTTATTGTTGGTGTCTTTGGGAGGAATTTAACCCAGTCATTGATGTCATTGGGCCCCATCCTTGGTGTCATTGGGCAAAAGTGTACCCCATCATTGATGTCATTGGGCCCCATTGTTGGTTTCAATGGGAGGAATTGTACCCCATCAGTGGTGTAATTGGGAGGAATATTGCCCCCTTCACTGGTGTCAGTGGAGGCAATTTTGCCCTATTGTTGGCTCCAGTAGGTTAAATAGTGCCCCAAGGGCCACATAAAAGCAAGCAAAGGGCCACATCTGGCTCCCAGGCTGCAGTTTGGAAACCACTGGTCTATTCTATTTTTATATTCTATACTATTCTTTTCTATTCTTTTCTTATGGTAGATAGGTGAGAGGGGATAGAGACAGGGGATTATAACAGTACTTAACAAGAAGAAGAACACTCGTGATTTTTGGTCAAAAATACACATACATTTATTATTGTGAAAAAACTGCACAAAAATAATGACATACAATTAAAATATGTTTATCAGTCAGTGTGAGGCCTATTGGAAGAGGGGAAGCAAAGGGGCCTCAACAGTGGCTGAAACACCATAGACAATCTATAGTTCTCTGAGATTGAATTAAAGATCTATACAGTTGTATAGGTCAGGGGTACAGTTGTGTTATCAGAAATGGATGACCAACATGTTTCGCCAAACATTGGCTTCTTCAGGGTCACTGAGACAGTCTGTACCCGAATAGATAGGTCTGATAAATACAAGAAAAAACAATGTTTAGAAATAAGCAATAGAATATACTGCCTTAGTTAGAACAGTGTTTACATTGCATATCATTGTGAGCTAGACAACCCCCGAACCGCCAGCAAATTCCCCTTGAAGAGCAGATTCTAAGAGCGATACATACCACTGGGCCACAGCTAGTTCCAAATCTAAACCACAAAGGTAGTCAAGTGCAAATGTTCAAACGCGAGGGACTGCCGGGGGCATATATAAAACCTGGTAAAAGACGGTAGGTGAAGTCATCATAAATATTAAACTGGCTTCAAATTTATTTGAATGCCATATATGGCTATCCTAGCCCAAAGATAAAAAACTTACCAAAACAGAATAAATCAAGAACATAAGGGGCGCCAGAATGAGGAGTAAAAACAGCTGTAGGGTCTGGATGGAAAGCTATAGATAAACTGTAGCAAAGGAAAAACAAGGGAGGCATTTAGAGAATGTTTCAAAGGGCCATACACAAAGTGGCTAATGCCAGGTATAATGTCTGCTGACTTACCAGGAGATAGCAAAAACGTTATTAACCAGGGCAGAAAAGCCGTGGAAGGTTTGAGGTTGATGTCCAAGTTTGAAAAGGCCAGTCCATAGACAGGTGTAGAGCGGCGGCTGTATAAGGGACGTCCAAGGTAAGAACCAGAAAAGTGGGTACTAAGAAAGTATAATAAGAAAGATAATTGTAAGCTGACCTTATACAGCAATACTCCGGATATGCTGACGCCCCTGAGTCCATCACCATAGCGGTGTGGACAAGCAGGCTATATACGCCCCCCACACCTGATCATGATGATTCATGATCAGGCGGTGGGCAAAAGAGCCTCAGGCGCATGCGCTGTAGCGGATGCGCCCAATAGACTACAATTCCCATAAGGCCCAGCAGTAAATGCGCGCGCAGCACACAGCGCTCGCATCACTCGGGAATCATCATGATCAGGTGTGGGGGGCGTATATAGCCTGCTTGTCCACACCGCTATGGTGATGGACTCAGGGGCGTCAGCATATCCGGAGTATTGCTGTATAAGGTCAAAATAAACTGGTATGAAAATCGCTCGCCCTCCTACTATTCCACACCACCACTGCGCACAAAGAAAAATTAGTTAAACGCCTATGTGTATAAAAATAAACCAAGCAGCTACTTAAATAGATAAATAATGTAAAGTGATTTTAAATGAATAAAACAGTAGCGCTAATAATCACAGTGTCTGTGAATAAACTAAATATTTAACCTATGTAAACAATACTGAAAAATAATAATCACTCTGTATAAACAGTGCTAAAAAAACAACAAACACAATTAATCACCTATATACATAAAGTGAAAAATTAAAGTGAAGTGTGATTATATATTTTTTGCAGGTGTCCAAAAAAGGAAAACAAATCCAAACAAAAGTCCATAAACTGTTACTTGTAGTGATAATGTTTCAAAAAGTGACAGAAAAATTAATGAAAAATCCTGAAGCAAATAAAGTTTTGAAGTGTCTTTACACAAAGTTCTTGAAGTGACTTGAAAAAATATCTTCCACCACACCACCTGTGTTCAGTGCTACCGCACCCTAAGGAAACGCACTCACCAGCAGTATATGCCTTGCACTCTCATGCTCGGCCAACTCGCTTAATAGCTCCACATGGGTCACAGATGGATCCAGACAGAATGTTAGATAATTGCACTCCACATATAAGGAAAAAAGAGATGCTTCCAATAGTGAAGTAGAGTAAACCATTTATTTCAACAGCACACAAAATTCCTCAACCATTGTACTCACATCCTTCATATAAAAATAAGGCACTTCAGCATAATCTTTTCAAAAGGAAACAAGGACCCAGCAGTGGTGACCCGATATATTATGGTCTCGGCGGACCCGGCGTTAATACCTATATGTCTCACCCTCCACGCTGGGTCAGTATAAGGTCAGCTTACAATTATCTTTCTTATTATACTTTCTTAGTACCCACTTTTCTGGTTCTTACCTTGGAAATGTCCCTTATACAGCCGCCGCTCTACACCTGTTTATGGACTGGCCTTTTCAAATTTGGACATCAACCTCAAACCTTCCACGGCTTTTCTGCCCTGGTTAATAACGTTTTTGCTATCTCCTGGTAAGTCAGCAGACATTATACCTGGCATTAGCCACTTTGTGTATGGCCCTTTGAAACATTCTCTAAATGCCTCCCTTGTTTTTCCTTTGCTACAGTTTATCTATAGCTTTCCATCCAGACCCTACAGCTGTTTTTACTCCTCATTCTGGCGCCCCTTATGTTCTTGATTTATTCTGTTTTGGTAAGTTTTTTATCTTTGGGCTAGGATAGCCATATATGGCATTCAAATAAATTTGAAGCCAGTTTAATATTTATGATGACTTCACCTACAACATTTGCACTTGACTACCTTTGTGGTTTAGATTTGGAACTAGCTGTGGCCCAGTGGTATGTATCGCTCTTGGAATCTGCTCTTCAAGGGGAATTTGCTGGCGGTTCGGGGGTTGTCTAGCTCACAATGATATGCAATGTAAACACTGTTCTAACTATGGCAGTATATTCTATTGCTTATTTCTAAACATTGTTTTTTCTTGTATTTATCAGACCTATCTATTCGGGTACAGACTGTCTCAGTGACCCTGAAGAAGCCAATCTATTCTTTTCTTATGTTTTCAAATTCAAATTTATTCTATTTGAAGTTCTGTTTTTATTCTATTCTTTTTTATTTTATTCTATTCTATTCTGTTATTTTATTTTCTAGTTTGTCCTGTTTTAGGCCCCTTTCACACGGACGGCTGTTCTGCCGCAGTTTAGCATGTTTATTTTGTCTGTGAAACTTCAAGACTCCAGGCACAGCGATCAGCTGCATTTGTACAGTGCGATTACCTGCGTTTACGAGCGTTTATGTGCGATTGCGTTTAGCTGCAGTACATTCCAAAAGCATTCCCATAGCAACCCTTTTGTTCCCAAGGGAATTGTTCCCTTGAATCTACCCATGATGCATTTCGGTCCTCTGCATTGCAAACCACCTTTTTCTAGTTTCTTTGTTCACTGGCTGAGTGTGTGTTGGAGTTTCCTAGGGAGAGGAGTGATCAGTGTATTGTGCCCGATTTTTTGGATTCTTTGGAAAATGAATGTCAATATGAGCGGTTTGCTGGCAATGCTCATATTGCTGATGATGAGGATGAAGAGGAGAAGAGTGATCGAGTGTAGGCGACGTCCCCGTCGTTACTGGGTCCATCCCTTGACCTCCCAGCGTCTATCGATTGGCTACTTTGCCCTGATGTTCGGTGAGCTGAGGACTCACAGGGACAAGTTCTTTAATTACACGAGGATGTCGGTGGCAACCTTCGATGAACTGTTGGAACTTTTTAGAGGACGCCTGAGTAGAACCAGAACCAACATGAGAAGAAGCATTAGTGCAGAAGAACGGCTGTTACTTACTTTAAGGTAGGTTTCCATATGTTGAACACATGCTCATGTACATGCAGGTGTACCAATATTATTGACAATAGTATGTATGTATGTATGTATATATATATATATATATATATATATATATATATATATATTTTTTTTTTGAATTGTTATCAATTTTGTATTGCAGATACCTTGCCACTGGTACCAGTTTCACCTCCCTCCATCATCAATTCCTAATGGGAATTTCCACTGTAGCTACAATAGTACATGATACTTGCCTTGTTATTTGGGAAGAGTCATGCCGGAACCAACATCCAGTCTGTGGGAGGAAATAGCGGAAGAATTTTGGGAGAAGACTAACTTCCCAAATTGCATTGGGGTATTAGATGGGAAACATATCCGACTCATCAAGCCACCAAACTCAGGTTCCCGCTATTTTAACTATAAAAAGTACTTCTCCATTGTCCTCCTGGGACTCAGCGATGCCAACATGAGATTCATTGCTGTGGATGTCGGAGCTTACGGGAGTTCTGGCGATTCCAGAATCTTCCGTAATTCCATGTTGGGCCAGCGATTTGAATATGGGGAATTTAATGTGCCACAGGCAAGGCCTCTTCCTGGTACTGCTATGCCCGATCTTCCCTTGGTAGTGCTTGGAGATGAGGCATTTGCCTTATCCACCCACCTTCTCAGTCCCTATACGAGGCATGGTCTCACTGCCAGGAGGCGCATTTTTAATTATCGTCTCAGCAGAGCTCGGAGAATGGTGGAGTGCGCATTTGGTATTTGCACTGCCAAATGGCGTGTATTGATGACAGCCATGCACCTTGAAGTGGATCATGCGGTCAATGTAGTTTTGGCATGTTGTGTTCTCCACAACTTTTTGAGAGGTAAGGAGATTCTGTCCACCGAATCCCCGTTACCGCTTTATGAAGAACCCATAGGTCATGTTACTGGCACTCGTCCCACTAATCAAGGCCTACAAGTGCGTGAGGATTTTGCTGACTATTTTTTGACCGAAGATGGACAGGTCCCATGGCAAAATGACTATGTGTAAAGTTTTCATTTGTTACCCATGTTGCAGCAACCTGCTTGTTAGATCCGTTTCCATTTCTGTTTGGAATAAAGTAGTCTACAATGTTTTACAATTATAAATTGTTTTTATTTTTTAACTTTGCTATGCAACGTAAAAAAAGGTTAGAAAAAATAGACAAACCTTACAAAACATTGAATACTTGCAAGTATATAATACTATGTTTTTAATTCCTTTGGAATATTGGACATTTTCTTTTAGTTTCAAGTACAAATTGACTCAGTACAAATGGTAACATGAGTCCCAAAAAATAACACCCCCCCCTGAAAAATATAGTATGCTTAAAGTGCTGCTAACAGTTTTTTGAGTATACAGCTGGACACTGAGTGCAGTAAAAAAGTGCAACAGATTTCTCCATGTACGCTGCACTGTGTAGATGGGGTGATCTCCCACTGCGCCAAGCTTCAGTATCAGAATGTTTAGGTATTGTGAGAGGCAGCGGGGCCAAGTAGCAAGATATTCAAGCTTGGGACAGTGGGAGATTCCTCCATCCACACAGTTCAGCATCGATGGAGGAAACAGATTTCTCCATGTACGCTGCACTGTGTAGATGGGGTGATCTCCCACTGCGCCAAGCTTCAGTATCTATAGTCAGTCCCGCTGGCTCTCAACCTAAACAATGCTTGCACCCAATCAGAATGTTTAGGTATTGTGAGAGGCAGCGGGGCCAAGTAGCAAGATATTCAAGCTTGGGACAGTGGGAGATTCCTCCATCCACACAGTTCAGCATCGATGGAGGAATCTGGGGTTGTAAACATTAGTTTGTATACGTATCAAAAACATTAAAATTAAATATTAAAACAGCCATAGGTAATTAAAGGGTCTAAACTGTACGTTTTCATACACTGGATAAGGGTGACGCATAGAGGAGTGGCTTGGTTCACTGCCAACATCTATGGGTGATCCTGATCGGGAAGATGAGGGTGAAGTAACTGGGTGTGGCTGCACATGCATCCTTTGATAACCAGGATTAGCTGGGTAAGGTGTATACATTGGTGGGGGTCCTGCATAAGGGTTAATGGCACGTGTGTTGTCATGGCACTGCTGACTGGGCATTGGTCTACTCAAAGAACCACTAGGTGAATTAAAACCCATAGCCCATGGCTGAAATTTAGGATATGGGCGTAGCTCTTTGCAAGCGGACACGATATACGTTATATAGGCATGTATATCACCCCTGACCTCAGTGCGCTTATCTGGAGGAATCTCCCTGACTAGACAAAGCAACATTCGCAAAAACATGACATCTGGGTCTGAGATGTTGAGGAATTCATCATCTTTGGCCTGGTTTTGGGATTGGTTTCTCATTTCTGCAATAATACGGTTAAAATATTCCTCAAAAGGTGTCTCTTGTTGAGTCAAGCGTGTTCGTCGGGTGGTTGAAGTAGACCGGACTCTCCTATCTGTATTTCCCTGAAAATAGATCAAATATATAGATTATGCTTCTGATGTTGAGGTCACACTTTACTCAACAGCATACTGCTAAACATGATGCTTGCACAAATATTTAAGTCATGTCGCAGCTTGCATCACCTGTTTAGAATAGATGATACACAGCCCCAAAAACCTATTAACAGCAAGACCTGAAGACCAAAGCCAGAAGTACTGAGGTGGTACTTTGCCCAAAAAGTAAGCTGTTGTTTCTCCTCAAAAGAACATATGTACCAACGCCAGTTTTTTTTTTTTTTTTTTTTTGGGCGAAGTTTGTGATGTTTTGAAAATACATACCTCAGGTTCTTGAGTGGATGGTATATATTCTTGGGATGAAACTGTATCGGAAATGGTTTCTTGACTGGTGTCAGCGTCTTCTGGTGACAAACTTTCACGCCTTGCGCTTGCTCTCGCAGGAACACTTGACACAGTTCTAGGTAACAAAAACAACATAAAAGTAAAAAAAAAAAAACAATATTGTCATGTGTACACTACACCCTCGGAGCTGGGGGAACATTGTTTAGCACATTCTAATCAATGGGACCGTGCAGCTATACTGCCCACAAAACGTTAAGTTAAATATACTTACGGGCGCATCTCGGTGGTACGCCTCAAAAAAGACAAAGCCTCTGCATGGGGGTTAGGCCTGCGACGGGTTGAGGGTGCTCAGCTTCTCTCCGCAGCCTTCTCTTCGTTGACTTCTTTTTTGTACCTGTCGCGTAGGGACCTCCAACGTGTATAAACCTCCTTTCCTGCAATATATATTTAAGGGGGTAAAAAGTCAGTGATGCAGTGCTGTATCGCTAAACAACGGCCTGGTCAAAGGGGGTAAAAAGTCAGTGATGCAGTGCTGTATCGCTAAACAATGGCCTGGTCAAAGGGGGTAAAAAGTCAGTGATGCAGTGCTGTATCGCTAAACAATGGCCTGGTCAAAGGGGGTAAAAAGTCAGTGATGCAGTGCTGTATCGCTAAACAATGGCCTGGTCAAAGGGGGTAAAAAGTCAGTGATGCAGTGATGTATCACTAAACAATGGCCTGGTCAAAGGGGGTAAAAAGTCAGTGATGCAGTGATGTATCACTAAACAATGGCCTGGTCAAAGGGGGTAAAAAGTCAGTGATGTATCACTAAACAATGGCCTGGTCAAAGGGGGTAAATGTTCAGCTTGTGATTAGGAAACACTAAACAATGGCCTGGTCAAAGGGGGTAAAAAGTCAGTTATGTGATGCATCACTAAACAATGGCCTGGTCAAAGGGGGTAAAAAGTCCAGTGATGTATCACTAAAAATGGGCCTGGTCAAAGGGGTAAATGTTCAGCTTGTGATTAGGAAACAGCTATGATGCTTGTGGACCCTGCTTCACCACAAACCTTGCACTCACCTCGGTTATCCTGTTCTGTCGCAGAAATATCCTCCCAATTTGGTGTAACATATCGGTAAACTTCCTCCCACATCGACCTCTTCAAAACTCTGTCTTCATATCCTGGGCATTCTGGGTCCCATAGCTCCGGGCGGGCATGCACCAGGGCTATAATGGCCTCATGGGAGATGTCTCGAGCCGCCATGCTGTCTTCTCCCCTTTTATTTCCTCTATCCATATTCACTTCCTGTTTCATTTCCCAGGTACACCTGTTGATTTTTATGTGCTTCCGGGTGAAATTTTTATTTTTCTCACGCCGCTATCCGCAGTTGAAAAAAAAGACTGCGATTACCTGCGGTTATGTGCATATAGCTGCGGTACATCGCACCTGGACGCATTCAATTCTATTTTTTCTATTTGCACGGAACCGCATGTAACGAAATCGCAGCTAAACGCTGTGTGTGAATGTGGCCATAGGAAAGCATTGTGTGCTTTTAGCTGCGGTAGAAAACTAGAAAATCCGCAGCTAAAAGCACCATTCTATCCGTCCGTGTGAAAGGGGGCCTAATGACTATAGGCAAGGTTAGCATGGGGGTGGTGATGAGGCTGAAATAAGTCTAATAATTAGTTGTATTATTAAAGAGTAACTCTACTTTTGTTGAGAAAAATACATTCCCCTCTGGGTGATCAATGTACATTGCAAGGAGTATAACACACTTTGTTGCAGAGTCCTACCTTTTATCAACCAGCTGCAGCAGCTGCTCGGCTCTAATGAGGAAAATTGCTGGGTCTGCATCTCTTTAGATGTGATTTCCTATTGGGAGTATCTCACCAAAAATGAAATATTTGTTGCATGGGATGTCTGATATCTGACTTGTATCTTATTGTAGACTTCTGGGAAAATCAGTGAGCCAATCACACAAGCAGGAAATTATGTTTCTGGGGGGTGGTCAGTACACATTATGTTGAGAAAAATGAGAAAAAGCATTGGTGGGTTTAACCAATTGTTTTTTTGTGTATTAACTTGTGTGTGTCAACATACCCCTTCAAGGGTCCTTCTTTCCTCTTTCAGAAAATATGGAGGTATGTTGTATAAAGATGTTGTTTACCAGGACAAGATGAGGTGTTCCTTATTTAAGCACAATGCAATACACACTGGGTTACTCCATAATGTGGTTATGTAGAAACAAAGGCCAATAGGCTAAAGTAAACAAGGGATATGTAAACACACATAAAAGTAAACACACACTGAAGGTGTATATATACATACAAAGCTTTATAACAAAAATAGGGCTGTGAAGTATTAACATTGTCTATTGTCCTTTTTGGTTAGTTTTGGCCTCCATGCATGGCTAGTTTGTTTTACCAATGTTGATATGAAATGAACCCATTCAGAGTTCAACCCAAAATCATAGGATTAAAGTGTATTTCCACTTTTGCAGTCAAATTAGAATTACACCCAAAGTCCATACCAGATCATTATCCGAGCAAGCAGCCTGGCAGGCCAGGAAAGGGTGGGGACAAGCAAGCGCCCCCCCCTTCCTGAACCACCATAAATCCCCCCCAAAATCCATACCAGACCCTTATCCGAGCACGCAGCCCAGTGGGTCAGGAAAGGGGGAGGACGAGTGCCCCCCTCCTGGACCATACCATATCACATGCTCTCAACATGGGGGAGTGGGTGCCTAGGGGGGCAAAGGGGCTGCAACGTCAAAAGTGGGGCGGGGTCTCTGGATGAAGTTATCAAGTGGTCACACCCCATGTCTATAGAGCTAACATTTACAGTGGGAGCTAGCGGTGGGAGAAGAACCAGTGGAAGAACTGGTAGAGGAAGAAGACAGTGGAGAGAGAAGAACCGGAGGAAGAACTGGCAGCGAGAGAAGACATCAGCGCAGCGAGAATAACCAGAGGAAGAACTGGCAGCGGAAAAAGAACCAGAGGATGAAGACATCTGCATAGGGAGAGGAAATCCAATGGAAAAGAGATGCTGGAGCTGCTTTAATAAAGGACTTTGTCAAAAACCTGTGTGCTGGTTTTATTTCTTTTTAACACTTTATTTTTGGGTGAATGGGTACAATGTACCACATACTCATTAACATAGGGTGGGGGCTGGGATCTGGGGGCCCCCTTGTCTTCTCCACAACCGCCCAGGGTGGTGGGGAAGAGGCCCTTGTCCCCATCAGCACCCACCCCCCATGTTGAGGGCATGTGGCCCTGTATGGTCCAGAAGGGAGGCTGCTCGCTCGTCCCCCCCTTTCCTGACCTGCCAGGCTGTGTGCTCTGATAAGGGTCTGGTATAGATTTTGGGGGGGAAGCCTACGCATTTTTGTTTACATTTTGGCGTGGGGTTCCCCTTCAAGATCCTCAGAGCACAAGTCGCATGCCAAAGTCCGATCAGTTAAAATGATGACCCGACCTTGATCTGACTTCAATGATATTCAATGGGCTGAAGTAGGACCAAAGTCAGCCCAAGGTAGTACAGGAACCTTTTTCAAAGTCGGACCGACATGTGTCAGACCAGTTAAGATGTCTCTCATAGGAAACAATTGATTTATACACGTCATGCGACATGTGTGACAGTGTGAAGCCAGCCTCATTAAGAATACCTTTTTTTTATTTTGGAAAAGTAGAAACATTTTTTTTTTCACTGTATCCACTTATAAATGTAAGAAAAAAACTTGAGAACTCCTTCAAAAGGGAGATTCAACATTGGTTTATTTCATACTTTATCAGTCCTGTGACCTGTTTAAAAAATGTCTCTTCATTCAGACACATTTTATGTTTCAAATACTGCCTACATGATCAACATAATTATGAAAATTTAAAGATTTATACAGCTTAAGCTCACCTATATTAGGATACACATAAGTTTATCTGCATTCAGACATAACCTGAAATTGATTTGACCTCAAAATGACCAACACACATTGGCTATCACCTGAGATACATTTTCAGTAAACACACATATCAACAGTCTTTGAAGTGACTATCTTGGTCAAGTGAACTCTAGCCCAACCATTGGCATCAATTTCAGTGTCTGAGGTTTTAGGAGCCTGTCCTAAAAATGTAATCTCCTGTTCCTATGATTGGCCCACTGCTTTCCTCAGCAATGACTCCTCACACAGCAAGTGATTGGAGTCCAGCTTTGAGTACATGCCAAATAGTAGGAAGTAAGAGTTTTTTTCTACTATTTGTTCAATGTATATACTGTAACTGACATTGAAAGAATGTTTTTTCCTCATCATTGGAGAGTATCAGTTTAAAGGGGCTGTATAGTGCAACCAAGTCCAAGCCTCTTCAGTAGGGATGAGCCGAACACCCCCGGGTTAGGTTCGCACCAGAACCTTCGAACGGACCGAAAGTTCGTGCAAATTTTCGAACCCTATTCGTTACAATGGACGCGAACGTTCAAAATCAAAAGTGCTAATTATAACGGCCAATATGCATGTTAATGTCATAAAACAGGTTTGGGGACCCGGGTCCTGCCCCAGGGGACATATATCAATGCAAAAAGAACTTTTAAAAACTAACGTTTTTTCGGGAGCAGTCATTTTAATGATGCATAAAGTGAAAAAAAAAAAGTGAAATATTCCTTTAAATATGGTACCTGGGGGGTGTCTAAAGTATGCCTGTGAAGTGGCATGTGTTTCCCGTGTTTAGAACTGTCCCTGCACAAAATGACATTTGTACAGGAAAAAAAGAAGCCATTTAAAACCACTTGCGGCTTTAATGTCATGTCTTGTCCTGGCCATATGGCTGAAAATCCTTGAGAAAAATGGCATGGAGACCCCATAACACCCCCCACCCACCCCAGCCTCTTTAGGTCTTGTATGGATATTAAGGGGGACCAATCACCCAAAATAAAACCCTATACCTACAACCCTATATACTCTGAACAGCAGTATATAGGCGGTGCAAACAAGACAGGGACTGTAGGTTTGTTCTTAAGTAGAATCTGAACAGGTACATTTTTAAGTGTAGCTCCATCCAAAAAAAATACATTTTTAAGCTTTTTGGAGAACATAGGGAGGGGTTAGTGTACAGAAATATATGTGGGTGTCCTTTGCACTGGTGTATGAACTAGATATTAAAGTAGATGAATAAAAGTAAATGATCAATCAAAGTGATCAAAAAATGTGAGCGTTATGATGCTAAAAGTGGAACAAATCCTACAACAAGCTGCAAAAACTGAGAGTAAACACTAACTCGTGAATCAAAATATATAAACAGTGTTTTTGCGCTAAAGTGCATCAAAATGTTAAAGTGCTCTATAAATGCATCAAACATATAAGTGCTATATATATGTGTAATATGCCAATCAATGGTCACTTGGGTCGTGACTCAAAAGCTGGTACTACACTGAGTGAAGTGAATCAATCATCAAAGAAAATATATAAGTGAAAAATAAATAAATATATATAAACACTTCATAAATAACAATCAATAATCAATTAAAAACATAATACAAGTGAATAAATGTGGTATAAAAACACTAAAATCTCCAATCACATATAAAAAACCATAAGCGGATATAAATGGATCAATAAATAAATTATTCGGTGGGTGAAACCGAGTCCACAAGGTGGTTCATAAAAGAGATAGTGTAATAGACGTGACACCCATAAAAACAGCTCTATTAGTCTCTATAACGCAGATATACACAGGTTCTTTCTTTCTCCAAATGTGAGGGGTGCTGGGTAGTGAGGGCCTGCTCGTCAATAGTGCTCTCTAGCCTCTCACCTCTCTTAAGGTCAAAATGGGCATCTACAAGACCAACTGTAGCAGTTTCCAGCTCTCCATTCCCTGTGCAATCTGTCTCACAGCAACAAGGTCCACAATCCAGATCTCCACTTCCCCACAGACGTATCACCAGAAATGGCCCTCCACTTGTATATGTACAGGGTGTACCGCAATCCTGCAGTGATGGCTCACCCTCCGTGGGTGGTGTATTGATTGCCAAATGAGAAAAAGTGGAGAGAGGGACCCCGATCGTGAAGTATATCAAACCAAATTTATTTATAAAAAAGTAAATGCTTACATTGATAAAAGCAGCTGGATGAGTGTACGCGCGGTCTCCGTGTCAAACACTTCCGGTATCCCGAGAGGGGTTATCCCCTGTAACATTTGCTGTCTTTGCACATCTGTTCAGAACATTTCACTTTCCGTCCCAATGACAAATGTTTTTGGAAAAGTGGGGTTTTAATTGAAACAAGGATTGGTGATAAAGCATCAGTAGAGAGGAGATACCTTTTTCCCAAATTAAATTAAAACAGGATAGAATTTCCCTTCCTAGGGGTAGATTTCCTCTCACTTCCTGTTTTTCTCCTTCCGTTTGCAAGTAGGAGTCGTTTGTAAGTTGGATGTTTGAAAGTAGGGGCCTGCCGTATATACTCTGCAGAAATTTGCCCCATTAGATGTTGGTGTAGCCACAACACTGTAAGCCCTCACAGTTACTCTTGGTGGGCACAGGAATTGGCCCTGCTGTGAATTATTAGATCAAGATTTGTAATTGCATGCACCTGTTGAACAGGGCAGAAAAATTGGGCCTTTGGTGGTGGTGGTGGACGGTGTTGCCACAAGACTGTAAGCCCTCACAGTTACTCTTGGTGGGCGCAGGAATGGGCCCTGCTGTGAACTATTAGATCAAGATTTGTAATTACACGCCCCTGTTAAACAGGGGCTGAAAAATTGTGCCTTAGGCACTGGTGCTGGTGCCACAACACTGCAACCCCTCACAGATACTGTACTTGGAGCACAGCAGTCAGACCTGTTGCGAAGCATTGCTTAAAAAATTGTAATTACATGCCCCTGTTAAACAGGGGCTGAAAAATTGTGCCTTAGGCACTGGTGCTGGTGCCACAACACTGCAACCCCTCACAGATACTGTACTTGGAGCACAGCAGTCAGACCTGTTGCGAAGCATTGCTTAAAAAATTGTAATTACACGCCCCCGTTAAACAGGGGCTGAAAAATTGTGCCTTAGGCACTGGTGCTGGTGCCACAACACTGCAACCCCTCACAGATACTGTACTTGGAGCACAGCAGTCAGACCTGTTGCGAAGCATTGCTTAAAAAATTGTAATTACACGCCCCTGTTATACAGGGGCTGAAAAATTGTGCCTTAGGCACTGGTGTGGTGGCACCCAGAAACAAAAATGTTCTTCCAAGCTATCAAGGAATGGATCATTGAGGAGGAGGAAGAGGATAGTCAGTGAACATAACAGGACAGTCACTCAGCATCAGCATAGGCAGTCTTGAAGGGATGTGACATTATAAATTATTCAGTTATATCCGCTTCAGGTGCCTGGTAGCTGGTGGTGATCCAAGACTGATTCATCTTTATGAAGGTCAGTCGATCAACCGAGTCGGTGGACAGGCGCACCCTGTGATCGGTGACAAATCCTCCAGCAGCACTGAATGTGCGTTCGGAAAGAACGCTGGATTCAGGACAGGCCAGTAGCTCGATTGCATACTGTGCAAGCTCTGGCCAGGGATCCATCCTCAAGACCCAGTAAGCCAGAGGATTTTCGGTGGGAAAGGTGTCCAAGTCTGACCTTGCCCCTAGGTATTCCTGCACCATGTATATCAGACGCTGGCGATGGTTGCTGGAACCGATCATACCTTGGGGGTGCGGACTAAAAAATTGTCTGAACGCATCGGTCAGACGTCCACCTTCCCCACCGCTCCTTCTGCTACTGACCGAAGCCTCAGCAACTCGTCGTCCAGGACCAGGAGTTTGTAACCTCCCAGTTTCTGGGAACGCGTTGCACAGACCTTTCTGCAAGGCCTCCCTGAGATGTCTCATCCTCTGCTCCCTCTGCGACGGCAAGATAAGGTCCGCAACCTTACCCTTGTACCGTGGATCAAGGAGAGTGGCCAGCCAGTAATGGTCCCTCTCCTTGATCCGAAGAATACATGGATCCTTC
>CM053027.1:284411632-284433226 GCA_028564925.1 Lithobates sylvaticus | reverse complement strand
CGAAGGATCCGAGGCTCAACAGAAAGCTCACGGTGCCCGAGTTCACGCTCGCTTTCGGCATGTTTAGGGACGTGCTGTGCTCAGCCTCCCCCGGCAGACGGGAGGAACTGGACCTCTACCTTCATTTGATCGTAGACCTGGGCCACAAATACGGTGGCTCAGCGTTCTACGACTATCATCGGTCCTTCTCGGCCAAAGCCGCAGCCAGATTCTCACAGTTTCATTTGACAACGGACTGGAGCGTAGTGGACACGGAGTTGTTCTGCCGCCACTTCGCGGGTCTTCGCTCCCCGCTATGTGCTGTCTGTCAGTCAGCGTCCCACACCACGGTCTGGTGTGCCAACATAGCCTCTGTCCATCCGATAGCTAGCACGGCCTCTACCAGCACGAGCCAGGCTCAGCAGGCCCCGGCGCAAGGGCAAAAGGTGGACAAGTTGGGACGTCCGGTGCGGATGGTTGGGGGAGCCGCCATTTGCAACAATTTCAATTACGGCTCCTGCAATTTCAGCCAGTGCCGGCTCTTGCACGTTTGCACCCTATGCCAGAGGGCGCACCCCAGGATCCTATGTGAGGTCAAACAGAAGAACCATGACTAAGCCGGGTCAATGCCCTTTGGCTCGGAGTTTACTTGACCTCACACCCCACTCCGTCACTCGCTAGCTACCTCATCCGGGGTTTCACCGATGGGTTTCATACCGGGCTCATCACCCTGCCCCACTCCACCCACGAATGTCCGAACCTACGCTCAGCAGCAACAGATGAGCCAGCGATTGACGTCCTTCTGCAGACGGAGTTGGATCGGGACTTTATGATAGGCCCGTTAAGTCAGTCTCCCTTTAGTATCTGGAGGGTTAGCCCTATCGGGCTTGTACAGGGAATATTTTCAAATAAAAACGTCTGGTGTATGATCTGTCAGCGCCTCATTCTTCCGTCGCTCCCAGTCTCAACTCGCTCGTCCCCTCATCAGGTGGAGGGAGCGATATTATTTCGCGACCAAATTGACCTTCGGGTCTAAGAGTAGTCCTTGGGCAGCCAGGGCAGATCTGGCCATGTGGGAACACTTTCTTAGTAATTGGAACGGTGTGTCCCTGTTCATCCCAGTCGTGTCCACGCAGTCACCTCAGGTGGTGACCGATGCGGCGACATCCACAGGATGCGCCGCCATTTTTGGCCATTTGTGGTTCGCCGCCCCTTGGCCTCCTCAAGCACTAGCCACACCAGGCTTCACTACCACGTCAGCCCTCTTTGAGCTCTTCCCCATCGTAGCAGCCGCTCACCTACGGGGTCACCATTGGTCTGGACAGACTGTGGCTTTCACGACAGACAACCAAGCCACAGCCAAGATCATCAGCAAGGGCAGGCCTAAATCCAGGCCCGTCATGTCCTTCCTCCGCAGACTGGTCCAGCTATCCCTACAGCATCAGTTCAATGTTTACTGCTCATTCATTCCAGGGAAGTTTAACTCAGCGCTTATTGTCATTCTCACCTAGCACTGTCACACAGCACGATACGCCAGTACGTGGCCGGGGTGCCGCACTACTTGTCACTTCAAGACCCCGCGAGGCCTTCGGTGTTCTCCTGCCACGCAGTGAGGGCTCTACTACGTGGAGTGCAGAAACACCAGCCGCCAGTCAGCCCGAAGCGGCTGCCTATCACGGGGGAGATCTTCAAGGGAATGTCTGACATCCTGGATAGGTCCCCTTTCGGTCTCCTCCTCAGCACCGTCCTGCAGGCTGCGATACACGTGGCGTTTATGGGTTTCTACGGCCCAGCGAGTTCACTCGCAGCCACCCAGCCGGTTCAGTCTTGCTTAGAAGTAATCTCTCACCAGGATCACTACGTCCTTCACTTGGCGACATCCAAAACTCAGCAGCGAGGTTCCGGAGTAGATGTTCACCTGTACAGGACTCACAACAACTGGTGCCCAGTTGCCGTGTTAAACCGCTTGACGGCACTGCTATCCGACCGCCCAGGGTCCAGTCCGCTTCTACCCTTTCCGGTATAACCCCTCAACTCGTCGCAGTTCGTGGAACATGTCCGGGTCCTTCTCGGCGATCTTCAGTTGGACCCCAGCCAGTACTCCGGGCATTCATTCCGGATTGGGGCGGCCACGATGGCCTCAAGACAGGGGGTTCCGGACCATGTGATCAAGGAACTGGGTCGGTGGAAATCGGCCTGCTTCTCTCGCTACATTCCTAACCCACAGTTAGAGATGGCTCAGGCCTTTGCTCGTCTTACTCAGTGACATTACCTTTAATAAATAATTATCCCCTACCTGAAGGTTTTTGCCCCCTTATTTTGGTGTACCATACGGTAGACCAAGGCACACTTTCAGGTCTATTTCATGTTGGTGAGTTTTGTGTTGTTCCTATATGTCATCTTTACTCATGTCGTCCGTAGGGCTCTAGACCATAAATTGGAAGGCCGGGTACCGGCCTGAAGTTATGGGAGGAGCCCGGAGGGTATTTAAGCAGCCCAAAGGCCGCCGGTCTTTGTCGGTTTCCTGTGCGTGTTACCCACCCACCCTCCCCTTTTAAAAAAGCCTCTTCCAAGTATTCTTACCCCAGACTGAATACTCATTCCACGTTATTCCATAACTACTTCTTATCATTCTTTATCTAGGGTATGCCCCCTTATTTTGGTGTACCATACGGTAGACCAAGGCACACTTTCAGGTCTATTTCATGTTGGTGAGTTTTGTGTTGTTCCTATATGTCATCTTTACTCATGTCGTCCGTAGGGCTCTAGACCATAATTATGAATATGTTTATCATTAATGAATTACCGGTACATACATTAACAACAAAAACAAGGTGTGTGTGTAGCAGACCCACAACATAATAGTTAGCTGAAGAAGAGATTGTCACCTCATGTATCAAAGAAATTACGTTTGCACTATTGAAGAAAATGGCCAAAAAAGCCCATTGGAGACCCTAGGAGACAGCTAAAAGAAACACAAGCAGTAAATCAAATGAAATATTAGTTCAGATTCTAAAAAATATTTATTGAAAAAATGTCTCCGACATTTGCTGGCATATAAATTGCCCCCCTACCCGCAAAGTATTCCTGATATTTTTTTCTCACTTCGCGGGCGCTTTGGGGTGGAAGCCAGGGCGGCCAGCTTCAAGTGCCGTCAGTGTTGAAGTATCAGGCAAGCTGGCCTTGAAGAAAATTGTGCAGAATGCAGCAGGCAAGCACAATATGGTTCAGTTTACATTCCGCCATGTGAATTGGTGTCAGAAATAGGCGGAACCGGCTGGCCATTATCCCGAAAGCATTCTCCACCACTCTTCTGGCTCTGGCCAGCCGGTAATTTAAAACCCTCTGGTTTGGGGTGAGGGTCTTCATGGGAAATGGCCTCATCAGATGTTCACCCAGCCCAAATGCTTCATCAGCAATAAATACAAACGGGTGTCCTTACACATTCTCTTCCAGAGTTGGCAATCCCAAACCACCACTCTGGAGACACTTGTAGAAATCCGTCTGGGATCCGACATCCGGCCATTCTTCCCCACGTCCACATAGAGGAACTCATATGTTGCTGACACCACCGCCAACATAACATTACTATTAAACCCCTTATAGTTATAATAGCACCCCCTGAGTTGGGGGTGGAACGTGGACACGTTTCCCATCAATTGCCCCTCCACAGTTGGGAAAGTCCCAACGATCGGCAAAGTGGGATGCCACAGTCTGCCATTCCTGTGGCATTGAAGGAAACTGTGGAGTCAAACAAGAAAAAAAAATAGCAATTTTGCACATAAACATTGCAAGCATTCTTGGCCAGCATCAGTATAACATTTATTTGAAGGAGTATTTAAAGACAAAAGTATAAGGTCCAATTATAAGAGTCCTCCCCCCTCTGATGGCCCGGGGAGGGGGAGATGTAAATTTGAGGGGGGGGGGAGATGTTTTGGACAGGTTTACTTCATTGAGAGCTGAATACATAAATAATGTGTGTTACTTTGGTCAGCCCCTCCTTACTTTACACTATTGGCAGCCCACTGGACAGGTAAGAAGTGTCATAATACAGAAAAAAATACACACTGTACAAATGGAAGCACATTTTTACATTCTGCAATTACCTATCAAGATAATAGGAGAACAAAACATTAAACAGTACCATTTGAAAGTATTCAGGCAGGCCCTTTCACTACATGCTTTGGTGAATTCATCCATAAATATGAACACAAAAGAGGTAGGTATAGTGTGTATTGGCAAAGTCAGCAGATAGAGGATAGGTATCAGTTGACTTAGCGGTTGGGGGGAGGGAGGGTTCCAAATGATTTTGGGACCCCAAAAAAAAGCCTCTGGCACTATGCATGAATTTAAGCACACAAATAACATTTGGACACATTTTAGGGGGTGTTTAGGGTAAATCACTACTATAGAGCTGACAAAATACATTGTTAAGTGACTAGGCTAGGTGTGTATGGGCCCAGGATAGCATGCTGGGGGAAATTCAAGCATGCATGAGAACAAAGGGGACATTTGCAGCATATTACAATTATGGTAATTAGGGAATGAGGAAAGAAAAACAATACATTAGCAAACATTAAATACATAGAATGTGATGTTAAAGGAGAAAACTTACCCTAATATAGTCCTTCTGCAGGACCTGAATAATGGCAGAACAGGTCTCTGGAATAATGATTCCCAGAGCCTGGGGCGAGGTGCCTATTGAGAACTTGAGGTCCTGTAGACTTCTCCCCGTCGCCAAGTACCGCAACGTGGCGACTAGCCTCTGTTCAGGAGTGATGGCTTGCCGCATGCAGGTGTCCTGCTTCGTAATATAAGGGGACAGCAAAGCCAACAAACTGTGAAAAACGGGGTCCGTCATCCAGAGAAAATTCCTGAAATCATTAGGATTATTCTTACGGATCTCCCTCAACAAAGGCACATGAGAAAATTGTTCACGCTGGAGTAACCAATTCTTGGTCTACGAACTTCTCCCTACCCTGTTCATGGACTGGGCTTTGGTCAAAGTAAGAACCCCAACACCAAGCCCCTGCATAGCACGAACTCTACGACGAGTACGTAACCGCAACATGGCTTCAAAACAGTCGGCTGGTCAGAATGAACGAACAGAACGCACTGAAAAACAGCAAGGCCTGAGAAGAGCGAGCTGAAAATCAGATACGAGTGGACAAGAACGCACTGAAAAAAACTGATACGAACTGACTACACGCACTGGCAAGACCAGATACAAGCCCACAAGCACAAACTGAAGAGCAGTAACAGACTGAAAAACATGAGTCTGAAAAGCGCAAATCGTCTCTCACCAAACTTCTACTAACACAAGATTAACAGAAGGAGCACAAAGGGTGGCGCACTGGCTATTGAACTTCCCTTTTCTAGTCCCGTTGTACGTGTTGTACATCACCGCGTTCTTAACGTTCGGAAATTCCGACAACTTTGTGTGACCGTGTGTATGCAAGACAAGTTTCTTTTTTGAATCATTCAATTTTTATTGAGTATTTTCATGAAATCATACAGAAAATAAATAAACATTAAAGAAATAAATAATAGGATATGCACAACGTGGGATATGTGTCAGTATCCATCGACTATTTAACATATGAAAGATAAGACATATTCAAAGAACGTATATAGAGCATTTATAATAAACAATCTACAGAATTATATATCATCCTGAGAGGAAACTTTAGGCCATATAGACCAGTATTTATCAAATTGTACACATTTGGAATTCTTAAGTGCCATCAAGCGTTCAAAAGTATAGTTTCTACGTACTGCAGAAATAACATCTGATAAATTGATAGTAGTGTTAGACTTCCAATTGCATAAAATCAGCAATCTGGTTTCTAACAGAATATGAGTTATAACTGATCTAAATGATTTAGGAAATTTGTCGATATTTATATGAAGAATACCTAAGACAGGGTCTGGTTTAGTGAGTATACCAGTAATGGTAGATATATGTTGAAAAACACTATTCCATAAGCTTTTAACCGTAGGGCAATACCAAAGCATATGTAATAGATTACCTAAGTGGCCACACTCCCTCCAACAGTTCGGAGAAAAACCTGTAAAGAAAGATGCCAATCGACAAGGAGTGTAATGCCATCTATTGGAGAGTTTAATAGTAAGTTCCCAGTGTTTGGCACAATGAGATGCAGAATGAATTTCAGAGAAGGCGTGGCGCCACTGAACCTCCGAAAAGTCAGAGCCGAGTTCTGCTTCCCATTTGAGCATGGCAGGTGTTTTGATAAATTGTAATTTATCATGTAGAAGATTGTAAAAATAAGAAATTCCTTTCACTTCTTTACTACTTGGATAATAAAACTGCCATAGTCTGCGTGGAATGGTAATTAAAGGAGAAGGTAAGGTTTGAAGTAACTCTAATATCCGAAATGCGTAAGGAGCCATATCAGTAGTAAGGTTATACTGCGAGGTCAATTGTGTTACAGATTTGAGCTTATTGACATCGAAGAAGTCAGATAGCATCGTAATTCCTATATTAATGAAGTCATTTATAGGGAAGTCGGGAAGTTTCGTCCTAAGAATAGAAAGAGGTATATTGTATGGTAAGTCTATAACGTCATCTTGATTAGTAGTTAGTGCATGTCTCCATGCTTTTAAGGAAATTTGGATTGTAGGGGATAATTTACGTAGGTCCCAAGTAGCCCAGCTATCAGTCAGTAAAAGATTGCATACGTTGGATATGGATAGTGGGATTAATGAATTTTCAATGTCTACCCAAACTGGTGGGTCTTTAGTCGGGAACCAATGTTTAAGTTGGTCCAGTCTAACTGCCCAGTAGTAGTCTTGAATATCGGGAAGCCCTGCCCCACCGAATCTCTTATGTGAGATAAGATTGTTCCTGGAGCATCTGGCTTTTTTACCATTCCACACATACTTCCAGCACATAGTAGTAAGTTTTTTAATAAAATGTTGTGGGATATGAAGTGGTAGAGAGCGAAAAACATACAGTATTTGAGGCAATATCAACATTTTAAATGCAGCAATCCTACCAAACCATGAAACCTCTTTCATTGAAAAGTCTTTGAGTTGAATTCCCAGTTTGGCAATGAGTGGTTTCAAATTAGATTTGACGAGTTCAGAAACTTTGGCTTTCAAGACAATCCCCAGATATGGAACACCTTCAGTACTCCATGTATATGGAAATTGTGATTGGAGATCAAGTTTAAGTTTGGGTGGAATTTTGAGGGCGAGGATCAAAGACTTAGAAAAATTCACTTTATAGTATGAGATCTTACCAAATTCTTGCAGGACCTCATGAGCATGTGGTAAAGAAATTTTTGGATTAGTCAATAGCAGAATGACATCATCAGCAAAAAGATTAATGGAGTGTTTAGTGTTGCCGAACTGGAAACCCGAAATCAGCGGGTGAGACCTTATAGTTTCTGCAAGAGGTTCCATCATAAGGTTAAAAATGGAAGGAGACAGGGGGCATCCCTGCCTAGTTCCATTTCTAATATCAAAGGGTGAAGATAAAGCATTTGTGGAGTATACCTGTGCAGTGGGGCAAGAGTACAATGCCAAAACAGCTTGAAGTATACGACCCCGGAATCCGAACTTACTAAGCGTCATCTCCATGTATGTCCAGTGGACTCTATCGAACGCCTTCTCTGCGTCAATAGATAACAGCAGAGAAGGCGTTCGGTGCAATTTAGCATGATACAAAACATTTATAATTCTCCTGGTTGCGTCAGAAGTTTGTCTCCCCTTCACGAATCCCATCTGATCATTTTTGACTAGTAAAGGAATAATATTTGATAAACGATTGGCTAATAATTTGGCATATACTTTGGTATCAGAGTTAAGCAGTGATATCGGTCTATAATTGGCCGGAGTGTCTGGTTCCTTACCAGGTTTAGGTAATGTAATTATATATGCTTTAAGCATATCTGGGGGCATACTAGCACTATCGGCAGTGTCATTAAATAAATGTGTGAGATAAGGTGTTATGACATGTTTAAATGCTTTAAGATATTCATTTGAGAAGCCATCAGGGCCAGGGGATTTACCGTTAGGAAGAGAAGAAATAACTTTCTCAACTTCAGAAGTGGTAAAGGGGGTATTAAGATATTCTAATTGTTCAGTAGATAGCGAGGGTAAATGAATGCGTTGTAGGAAATCATTTATGTTTTCCTTAGATGGTTGGTTCGTAGCGGTATCCTTATGTATATTATAAAGTGAACTATAGTATTCTGCAAATTGGTCAGCTATATCTTTAGGATGAATAATTTTGTGGTGTAATGTGGGGTGTTTTAAGTATGCTATCCTTGTCTTAGTGCGTTTTGCTTTCAATCTGTTGGCTAATTGTTTACCTGTTTTATTAGCATTATGGTAGAAATTCAATTTTAAGCTTCTGATATGTCTGTCATATTGTTGAGATAAAATTTCTCTAAGTTTTTCCCTAAGGATAGAAAGCTTGTGAGTTATTACTGAGGTAGGGGATGTTTTATTTTGTGTTTCAAATTTTCTAAGATCATGGAGTATAGTTTGAATTTGTTGAGACCTCTGGTGTTTGGCTCTAGCCCCCATTTGTATTAGAATACCTCTCATGTATGCCTTATGGGCGTTCCATAAAACATGTGTTTTTGTAACTGAACCATAGTTATCTAAGAAAAAATTGGTGATGTGTTGTGTCAGTAGTTTGTTAGATGAAGGCTCTTGTACTAGTCTATTATTACACCGCCAGATGGGAGGTGAAGAAGAGACACCCTTCTCCATAATGGATAAGGAAATCGCTGCGTGGTCAGACCACGTAATCTCGTGAATGGCAGCTGTGGTTATATCTTGTAACAACCATTTATCAGTTAGAAACATGTCAATACGGGAGTATGAGCGATGTCTGTTGGAAAAAAAAGTGAAGTCCTTTTCACCAGCATGGAGACATCTCCACGCATCGAACAGTTCCTCTTTGTGAAGAATGGTTTGTAGAGCTGGTGTTGAGCGGATTTTGGCCGAAGATGTGTCCACTTGGGGGTCTACAGTAGCATTAAAGTCTCCGCATATCAGGACTTTACCATACTGCATAGACTTGAGTTTGCGAAGGACCTTATTGAAGAAGCGAATTTGATGTGTATTTGGTGAATATAGGTTAACCAGAGTGAATGGTTGAGAGTTTATGTCGCCTGAGACAATGATAAATCTGCCAGCTTCATCCGTAAACGAATCTCTGTGTTGAAATGAAAGTGAGTTCTTCAGGGCTATTAGAACGCCTCCAGTTTTTTTGAGAGGATTACATGCTAAGTAGATGTGTGGGAAGTCTTTGTGGGTACACTGTGGGGTGTTGTCTAGTTGGAAGTGCGTTTCTTGTACACATACAATATCTGCCTTGTGTTTATGAACCTCTTTCCATAAGGAAAATCGTTTGGCCGGGTGGTTCAAACCATGTGCGTTGATTGATAAGCAAGAGATCGTCATTGGTCCATTGTATAAAGGATATGGAGGATAGACATTAAAGTACTCACTTCAGTTGGTGTGAATTTTCCAGGTTGTTGACAGCCATCATATGGATTTCTGGAGTAGATGTAGGACGATAAATTGCTCTTGAGAGATCTGTGCATATCAAGGAAAAAGAAATAAAAAAAGAAAATATAGATAAAAAAAGGATCCATAAAGCGATCCAAGAGCAGGTGGAACTGCTAATGGTAATCTGAGGGTAACAAGGAACAGAGTATAAGGCACTCTTCCTAGGAGACATTCAAGTAATCTGTTGAAATTCTGTGCTTGGTATACCAGCGGATTTTTTAAGAGATTTTTTATGAGTCACTGCTTGCCATTCATTAGGGATATGTGATGGGCCTGCTATGGCGGGAAAGTTGGTGTTTGCATCAGGTAGTATTTTCCATCTACGTAGTAAATTTAGACCTTCATCCAACGAGGAGATCATGGTGGTGGAGCCATTGTGAACAATGGATAGAGTGGCAGGGTATTTCCATTTGTGAATGATGTTATGATTCCTTAGGGCTTTTGTAATAGTTATAAGATTGCGTCTGCGTTGTAAAGTATGTCTAGATAGGTCAGGGAGCAATTTAACATTAGCAAATTGTGGGGGTAAATTTTCTTGTTTTCTAGAAATTTGCAAAATTTGATCCTTAATGTGGAAATAGTGGACTCTTAGTAGAACATCTCTGGGAATTTCTGCAGGCAGAAATGACGGTTTAGGAATTCTATGAATTCTGTCCACAATGAGGTCTTGTGCTGTAGCCTGAGGTAAAAAAGTTGAAAATAAAGCTTGGGCAAATGGTAGTAACTGATTCGGGGGTACCTCTTCAGGGATACCCCTCAACTTGAGGTTGTTCCTCCTGGAGCGGTCCTCTAGACTTGCTAGTTTGTCTTTAATCCATCCTATTTCTTCCCCCTGAGCTGCATTTGAGTCAACCATTACATTATAAGCTGAGGTAAATTCCTCCATTTTGTGCTCTGTTCTGTCCACTCTTAGGCCTAGTGAGTGCACTTCTCTTTTACATTGATTAATCCCCCTGACCATATCAGCCTGTAGTGATGATCTCAGTGAAATCAACATGTCTTTTATTATAGTGTCAGACACGGGCCCATCTGTTGTAGGAAAGTCCATAATTGATTCTCCTTTCATGGTATGCTGGCTAGCTTGGTATGAGTGTGGTTCTCTTACCTCCATGGCCGGAGCGTTTTGCGGCCTAAATGGGGATTCTCTCCTCGGCCTGGATTTCACTGGGCTCCGTGTGGTAGGCGTTGCGGGACCGGAGGATGAGTCGCTGGGAGTCTGTAGTGTGTGGCCATCGGTGCGGTAGGTTCCGGACACGTCCTCTCCCAGACTCTGAGGTAAGGTATGAGTGTCAGCATTCCCGCCGTCATCGCCATCTTGTGAGGCGCCGTTCGTGGCGCAGTAGCTCGCTATTTTCGGTGGCTGTGGCGGGTTTTTCCTGTGCCGGCTCATCTCTAGTGACTGCCTCCGGTTCTCGGGATCTCACTGACCTTTTGTGGAGGTATGTTTCCGCCGGTAATAGTGTGTGGCTGACGAATGTCTCCTGCGGACGAGCGGAGCTCCAGGTTAAGCGGAGCTCCAGGTTAAGCGGCCATCCTGGAGTCCGGTCGCCACGCCCCCCCTGTAGTGGGTAGAGAGGAGGAGGGGTTTGGAAAAATACAACAGCAAAGTTGTTTATAAACTGACTATATACTGCATATGCATTATGCCTGTCTAAGCAGCAGGTGGCGCTGTAGTATTATAGTGTATAGTTATGTTATCTATGATATAACAGGATGTTTGTCTATCCTCTCTCTATGTACTTGGATGCTTCTTGTTCCTTTGTTCATGTTTCTCCATCCTGTAAAGACATGCATTGGTATTTCGCCAAGAAAGCAAAGATGTATTACTGCATACAACAAGCTTCCAGCATGATTTCAATACTCTGCTAACAGGGAGATCGTGTCACAGCTCAGTCAGAGCTCATCACAGCATCAGGCAGTTTTTCTACCACCCTCCCTTGTTTGTTTTGGTTTGGGGGAGTCTCCTACTTTCTCAAGGTGCTGGGGTATTTGTAGTGGGTTTTCGGGTTTTATGTTGTTAGCTTGCCATTCAATTTCTTGATCCTTTTATTTTCTTTTTTATAGCAGCAGGCAGGGGGATCTATTGGGTATTTGAAGGAGGTGCTGGTTAAATATCTGTGGAAAATTGTGGGTTGGGTCCATCTGAGGTCCCTTCCTAGCAAAACGGTGGTAACATCAGGGTAATAATTAGGCTGTATCTGCTAGTACATAAGTGGTTAATTGTCCCTGAGCCTGTGTAGTTGCGGCTGGGGGCCTTTGATTGGGTGGCAGATACAACTGGTTAATCGTGAGTATATAGGCTCTCTAAGACCTTATTTTCTTGTCATAGCAGCAGGCAAGGGGTCTATTGGGTCTTTGAAGGTGGTGCTGGTTAAATAATTGTGGAAAATTGTGGGTTGGGCCCATCTGAGGTATGGGTGTTCCTTTTCTAACAATACGATGGTAACATTGGGGTATTAATTAGGTTGTATCTTATAGTACATAAGTGGTTAATTGTCCCTGAGCCGGTGAAGTTGCGGCTGGGGGCCTTTGATTGGGTGGCAGATACAACCGGTTAATCGTGAGTATATAGGCCTTCAAAGACCTTAGAACGGGCATAAGCTGAGGTTGGTTTATTTGTTATGCATTGACTGTATTATATGCATTAAACTTGTTTTCTTGTGAATGTTGTATTTAATGGTTTGTAATAAAAGGCTGCTATGGCCATTTGACTACAAATAAAATGTGTCGTCTGGTCATTTTGGAAGGGGGGATTGGTCTAGTGTTTAATGTTTTATAGATAATCGGAGCCTCTGCATTTTGCAGGTCCCTCAGTCAAGTAAAAAAAAGACAAACATATCAATGTAAAGTTTACAAATTGAGCTGCCTCTGCATAGCGCATGTACGGGGTGGTTCATTGAAACCTCAGCAGACAAAATGAGCACAAAAGGGAGTTTTACCCAAAGCAACAAGTCAGAAATCTCATTTAAATTTTTTTAATAAAGCTATGGATAAACAGAGTGGAACTAACATAGTAACCTATATTTTTTCTCAAAGGTACCATCCCAAATATATAAATAAAAACATATAGTACCCACCACAAAAAACATGGGACTTACATTCTTTTTTATTTTAGCCATTAAAAGTAAAAACGTTCAACAATTTCTTAAAATATTCATCAATTACATAAAATCTTATGGTACATTTTTTTTCTATGGATCAAAATGTGATTGATCACCCATATTATTGTCATGTTTTGCAGTCCACCTACTGCTTCTTCAGGACTGGGTAATAATGCGTACTGTGTAAACACTTTCAGTTGTTCTGTCTAAAATAGACACATTGGGGGTTATTTAGGAAAGGCAAATCCACTTTGCACTACAAGTGCAAACTACAAGTGCAAAGTGCACTTGAAATTGCACTGTAGATCTGAGGGGGACATGCAAGGAAAATAAAAAACAGCATTTTAGCTTGCACATGATTGGATAATAAAATCAGCAGAGCTTCCCCTCATTTCAGATCTACCTCTCACATTTACAGCGGCTGCACTTCCAAGTGCACTTTCAGTGCAATTTCAAGTGCATTCAAACTAGAAAATGGTATATGTGATTTACTCAGGCTCTTCCAAAGGGACGATCTCTAATGCCCTTTACACACAGTCGGACTTTCCGACGGAAAATGTGCGATCAGAGCTTGTTGACGAAAATTCCGACCGTGTGTAGGCTCCATTGGACAGTTTCCATCAGAATTTCGGTCGCACAAAATTTGACGTGTTGTACGTCACTGCATTCTTGACATTCGGAATTTCCAACCAACTTTGTGTGACCGTGTGTATGCAAGACAAGTTTTAGCCAACATCCGTTGGAAAAAAAACATGGGATTTTGTTGTCGGAATGTCCGATCGTGTGTACAGGGCATATTTCTGCACCCCTATGACTCTTGTATAGTGAACTTAAAATATAAGCATCTCATTTGCCAGCACCTAGTTCTCTGTTACAGGCGCACATTCCATTTCCTGTTATCCATATTGTTCTCCTGTTATGGCATGATTAATGTGCTCTTTGTTATGCTAAATGTATTTTTATTTGCCATAATTTCTCTATTTGATGTACAACTGCTACTGACTTGCAACTCATTGATGATACATTTTGTATCCCTATATTTGATTGCAGTTGCACACTGTATTCCTCAAATTTTTTTTACAAAAACTTATTGAAACAGAAAAAGGTCTACAAAAGTGGAGTAGTTGCTCATCCTTGAGTACATTTTATTTTTTATTATGGATATATATTGAATATTTGTTCATATTTACATGCAATGTACGATTCTCTACCCCATGTCACATTGGGGTGGGGAACATTTTTGCTTTGTTCTTTTACATAATTGACATGTTTTGATACTCTGTAGATGGTGACTATAATTCCCTGAGGAAGACAGGCATAATTCAGCCTCTTGGAAACGCGTCGGAATTCTACACTCTCACCTATCGCAGATATGCATATCATTTTGTACCACTTGTCCTACTGTTTTTAAAGAACTATCTTATTTTTTTTTTTATGTCTTTGTATTTTGACAATAAATCTATAAAATTATCTTATGTAGCCTATATGGTTTATCTTGTTGCCGGTATAATCCCACCTCTTGAGGTTTCTTCTTTATGAGTACATTTTATTAACAAATGTTAACACAGAAAGTACCCTCACAAAAAAACAAGGGACTTCAACGCAGACCTGATCGGACCCTTCACTCTTTTATGTAGTGGCGGATTTCAACGGACACATGTCTGCTGACACCCGTCGCCATCCCGTCCACCAAAAACAGATGGATGGTGGTGCTATTCCCCATCTGTCTGGTGGATTGGATCAGATGCCATCAGATGGAAATGGACAATTTCCATCCAATTGCCCCATAGAGGCGAGCGGGACTGTGTCCGTGTCCGCGCTGCATAGCGGAGCGGGCATGGACCTGTCATTCGCCTGCTTAGCGGGGATTAGCAGAGAGATCCCTGCTGAGCAAGCCGATAACACTTCACGGAGGCGCCCATGTGAAAGGGGCCTTAATGTACCCAAGAGGAAAGAAATGTTCTAATGTCACAACATCACATATCATTTTTAAAAATTGACATTCTTTATTTATATTAGTCATTTAAAGTAAAAATGATCACAACACCCATACTATTGACACATTTCATGGACCACTGCTGATTCTTCAGGACTGGGTGATAAGGTGCAATCTCTTTTATATATTTTCTATTTTCCTTGGGACCATTGTATGACTGCTTGCTACAGAAGGGATCACAAGTATTACCTACTTGCTTGTTACTTTATCAAATATGGAAATAATGGGGGTTATTTATGAAAGGCAAATCCACTTTGCACTGAAAGTGCACTTGGAAGAGCAGTCACTCTAAATCTAAGGGGTAGAGCTGAAATGAGTGCAAGCTCTGCTGATTTTATCACCCAATTATGTGCAAGCTAAAATGCTGTTTTTTATTTTCCTTACATGTCCCCCTCAGATCTACAGCGACTTTACTTCCAAGTGCACTTTCAGTGGATTTTCTTTTAGTAAATAACCCCCAATATCATTATGGAAGTTTACACAGGTTATTTGATAGCTGGGATTATATGTGTTTTATCACAATGGGGGTTATTTACGAAAGGAAAATCCACTTTGCACTACAAGTGCAACATCAGCTCTTAGAGTTTGCTCCTTTTCACAGAAGGATCTAAAATGTATAAAAGCACTGTAATCTTTTTTTTTTGCTTTGACTGGAAACCTTGCATTCTTACCACAGGTCAGAAGGAAAACATGACAGTGAATTGAAACTTGTAGATTCATGTTTTACATCTAGCATGGTGTGCATGCTTGCATAGTAATAACAGTTAATATGCTGATTAATTCCTCATTCATGTAAAACATAAAACCATTGCTTGTTTTGTTTTTTTTTAACAGAAAAGTACCATTGCTTGTTTAATGTTTATTCCAATGCATAAATGTTATATAGGATATTCTGTCAACTTTTCTTGCATTGCCGTTCCCACCAACATCTCCTCTAGCTTGTAAAGCAACAAATCTCCATGGCAGGAAACCAAGTAACATGATTCCAGAGTATTAAAAGCCTAGAGACAAAGGTGTATAAATATTGGTGAAAGTTTTGGCTTTTGCTCACAGTTTCCAGGTCTGGCTCTACCCTGGAGGTAGGAGGTACACAGAGGTCTGTTGGTATGACTCTCTGGCAAACACTGCTTCATTCACCTCTCTGATAACACAGGTGGTTAACTATGAGGTCATCAGACAGCAGGGTGTGGGGAGTAAAAGTTAAGGAGGGGGCCTTCCGATGAGGTTATAATCTTAGGTCAGTTCAGACTAAGCTTACCTATGGGGCACCGAGGTTATAATGGCACTGCTTGTGTGTGAATCACTTACTGCTTTCATTTCAAAATGCGTTTATGTACTGTATAAATATATATTCCTAGTGAGTAATGATGACTGATAGCGTATGGGAAAGAAACATGAAGAGGTGTATGATGTGCTTCAAATGTGGCTGGTTGTATGTGAAGTATAGGCAGTTTAAATCTATGGTAGGTTGAGATTAGGTTACATTTGTTTTTATAAAGGTAATACTGTAATATTTAAAGGGGTTCCCATTGTATACTGTTCAGAGACAGGGCCCCCCTTCCTCAGACCCTCACCCATCAGCACCTCTTGAATCATATGGGACTTCTTTGATTTCTTTGGCTGAGAGGGCCAACACAGAACTACTGGCCTCAGAAACTCATTGATCATTCATGGGTAGAGTTGCCACTTCATCCCTTTAAACCCGAACACCTTTAAATTACACAGGTTCTGAGGCTAATTAAATGCAGATAAGGCACCAAGTGAGCTTAATTACCACCTTAATCAGCCACAGAATCTGTGTAATTAATATGTGTTTGGGTTTAAAGGGTTTAAAGGGATGAGGTGGCAACCTCCTATTGAAGGAGTTTTCTATTTTATTTTTATTAATGTGCTGAAACACTGTTGACAGAAAAATTCACACCTTAAAAAACCCAGCTGCCACTATTGGCAACTGCACCTGAAGGTGGAAAATCTATTTAATATAAATGTTGTTAACTTTGCTAGAAAGAGGTATACATGCCCTATGAATACATGTGATTCCAATCAGGTGAATTGTATCAGAGAAATGTGGATGGAAAAGTTGTATTCTCATACTATGCATGCTCAGGGTTTGATCAATAATAATCCCATGCTGGATGGTTGCTGGATATTCCAGTGATGACACCCTGGATACAGAAAAGGAATAAGCTGGGTTTCTTAAAACCATAAGGAAAAATGGTAAAACACTTCATCATGATGTAGTTTTCTGTTTAAAATAAAAAATCCATATAATGCACCCACGGATTAGGAATTTGTGTGCTAAGCTGTATACCTATACATCACTGACAGTGTCTCCTTTTGATCTTTTTATTATTAATATTAAGAAAAATACTACTTCATGTCGGTGTACTCTGTCGTTTTCCTCTTAAGTCAAATAGTAAAGGATTGCTTCTTACTTTGGTGAGCTGCAAGACAGACATTGTAGCAAGTGTGGGAATTTATATACATGTTGATGTAGTTTTGGTTCCTGGCGGATGATCTAGATTATATTATTGATTTGATTTGATTATACCTTTGTAGCAGTGCTATTTAGTTACATTTTGCAATTTTGTTACTTGAGGCTGCTTATATACTATAAATATACTGTTATATACTATAAATATACTGTTACTATCATACCCAGGCTAGTAAGAACTTCAAGCTCTGCTGATTATTTTTATTTTGTTGCATAAAACCAACAGGTAGATACAGACATTTATTATTGAAACAGCTGTAGTAGGTGACCCATATTCGCTGATTGAACCCAATTTCCTTCATACTGAAAAAAAAAAAAAAAAAGAACAGAAGAAAGCTTCTGCCAAGGAAGAGAGGACAGTTCTGGAGGAACAATGTTTAAAAAGGATTGAGTTGTAAGGAGATAACACCTCTAAAGTTCTTTCTCCTACACACTCACTTTTTCCGTGAATTTTCCATTCAAGCAATATTATCCTTACCACCCTGGCCTTGCTACATCTTATGTCTCTACAAAACTGTAAATTAATCGAAATGACACCATTGTACAGCAAAAAAATAAATAAATAGGACCTACAACTAGGTGCCACTTCATATCTTGCCAGCCTGCAATCTGCTCTGAGCCCCCAGTAATATGATAGGTGCTTACGAGTGTACACCAATCCATACTTTGGTGCATCTTCCATTTTTGATTCACCAGTATACATTATATAGTATAAATTCCATTGGCTGCTGGTGCCCAAATTTTTTTGGGGGGGCGCAAACAAACTGAAAAATTAAACTGTTAGTAATGTAGAACTGTAAATAGCCATTTATCAGGTGATTATGTATCATTACTGCTAGATAAAACTGTGCCCATCATATGCGGCCTTACTGTGCCCATTAATTTCAGCCTCACTGTCTCCATCATATGGAGCCTCACTGTGCCCACCAATTTCAGCCTCACTGTGCCCATCATATGGAGCATAACTGTGCCCATCAATTGCAGTCTCACTGTGCCTATGAAAATCAGCCTCACTGTGCCCATCAATTGCAGTCTCACTGTGCCCATCATATGCAGCCTCATTGTACTCGTCACAGTAGGCCAATCACATCCACATTTCAAGTAAAATAAAATAGTCCTCCTTTAAATTAGGTGTCCCCATCAGAGTCCTCCTTTACATTAGATGTCACTATCAGAGCCCCCCTTTACATCAGATGTTCCCATCAGAGTCCCCCTTTACATCAGGTGTCCCCATCAGAGTCCCCCTTTATATCAGGTGTCCCCATCAGAGTCCCCCTTTACATCAGGTGTCCCAATCAGAGTCCCCCTTTACATCAGGTGTCCCCCATCAGAGTCCCCCTTTACATCAGGTGTCCCCATCAGAGTCCCCCTTTACATCAGGTGTCCCAATCAGAGTCCCCCTTTACATCAGGTGTCCCCATCAGAGTCCCCCTTTACATCAGGTGTCCCCATCAGAGTCCCCCTTTACATCAGGTGTCCCCATCAGAGTCCCCCTTTACATCAGGTGTCCCCATCAGAGTCCCCCTTTACATCAGGTGTCCCCATCAGAGTCCCCCTTTACATCAGGTGTCCCCATCAGAGTCCCCCTTTACATCAGGTGTCCCCATCAGAGTCCCCCTTTACATCAGGTGTCCCCATCAGAGTCCCCCCTTTACATCAGGTGTCCCCATCAGAGTCTCCATCAGAGTCCCCCTTTACATTAGGTGTCCCCATCAGAGTCCTCCTTTACATTAGGTGTCCCCATCAGAGTCCTCCTTTACATTAGATGTCCCCATCGGAGCCCCCTTTACATTAGATGTCCCCATCAGAGCCCCCTTTACATCAGGTGTCCCCATCAGAGTCCTCCTTTACATTAGATGCCCCCATCAGAGCCCCCCTTTACTTTAGATGTCCCCATCAGTGTCCTCCTTTACAGCAGATGTCACCATCAGAGTCCCTCTTTATATAGATGTCCCCATCAGCGTCCTCCTTCACATTAGATGTCCCCATCAAAGTCCTCTCTTACATCAGATGTCCCCATCAGAGTCCCCCTTTACTTTAGATGTCCCCATCAGAGTCCCCCTTTACTTTAGATGTCCCCATCAGAGTCCCCCTTTACTTTAGATGTCCCCATCAGAGTCCCCCTTTACTTTAGATGTCCCCATCAGAGTCCCCCTTTACTTTAGATGTCCCCATCAGAGTCCCCCTTTACTTTAGATGTCCCCATCAGAGTCCCCCTTTACTTTAGATGTCCCCATCAGAGTCCCCCTTTACTTTAGATGTCCCCATCAGAGCCCCCCTTTACATTAGATGTCCCCATCAGAGCCCCCCTTTACATTAGATGTTGCCATCAGAGCCCCCCTTTACATTAGATGTCACCCTCAGAGCCCCCTTTAGATTAGATGTCCCTATCAGAGTCCCCCTTTACATTAGATGTCATCATCAGAGCCCCCCTTTACATTAGATGTCATCATCAGAGCCCCCCTTTACATTAGATGTCACCCTCAGAGCCCCCTTTAGATTAGATGTCCCTATCAGAGTCCCCCTTTACATTAGATGTCATCATCAGAGCCCCCCTTTACATTAGATGTCACCATCAGAGTTCCGCCACCACTGACCAATTAAAATCTCACAATTCACAAGTAGGCCAAAAGTTCTTCTAATATCTCAGAACTCTATAAAAGTTAATAGTTGATGTTAGTTTCCACATCATTGTCAGATTTCAGAAGCAACCAACTAATGAAGAACAAAATCTATGGCAAGTGGCTTCCATGATTTAAAGGTAAATATGCTGCAGGTTATCAATTCGAACAGTCAGGCATTTGAGTACAACTTTTGTTCCTACTCAGTTTTGACCAGAAATGTGTAGAGAACCAGTGTTAGTACACTACAAATAATGTAAACAGCACACTATAAGTCAATATACAAGTCTATAAAAACACTGGACACAGCACTACATATCTTGTTGGTGAAGACACCCAGTCTAGTATAGTTACATCTCCCCTTCATTGGTTCTAATTTGGTATTGGTATAATTTATATGCAGAATCACACTCCCAGCTTATTCTTCTGTTAGCCTGCTCAGAAGACTGATGTGTAGTAGTAGGGTAGTGATTACATATTGGGATTGATTTACTAAAGGCAAATAGATTGTGCACTTTGCAAGAGCAGTTGCTCCAGTGCTTAGTAAATAAGAAGAAGCTCTGCTGACTTCCATTATCCAATCATGTGCGAGCAAAAATGCATTTTTTTCCTTATTTTCCTTGCATGTGATCGGGTATTCTTTGCAAAGTGAAGCCTCATTCATTTAATAAGCTCTGGTGCAACCGCACTTTGCAAAGTGCAGTCTAGTTGCCTTCAGTAAATCAATTACATTGTCTTTGAAGTAGTAAAGTCTTGTACCGTGTTAGCCATTGCAGAACATTTGTGTTTCTACAATATCAAAACGGACCTCCAGCCAGAGTGTTATTTGCTGTTGAAATACATATGTTATATATATATATATATATATATATATATATATATATATATATATATATATATAATGTATGTATGTATGTTTTACCTGCCTTTGTTCAGCCACTTTTGTTATTAACACTTCTCTTCTATGCTGTATAGCCAGAAGGGTGACACCATTATTTTTTACTCCAGTTGAGGAGCACAGTGATGACTGCCAAAACCTTTTGATTGGACAATAAAGGAACCACCGCACCCTGATGAGGTATTCCCTCTGACTTTTGCATCTGTTGAACAAGTTCACAGTGTTAGGCTGGCCATACATGGTTCTGCCCTGTCAAATTTTACCCACTTGATCAGTGCTGTAGGCTAAAGCCTGCAAGACTGATCAGTGTATTCTGACGGCGGGGAAGTCTTTCCGTTGTCTAAATACAATAGCTCAGTGGGGAGGATTCCTCCATTCATATCGAAAGTGTGGATGGGGTTAGTACTCAGTAATTGCAGAGGCCAACACTCAAAAGTCCTTTTGAGGATTTTTATTTGCAAAAAGAAACGTTCAAATATAACACAGTCTCTCAGTTGGGAATTGAGGGTATGGGTGATAAAGCTCAGGCACTTCAGAACTGCTGACATCAAACAAATGTCTCTTTAGATTGCCCAGAGAGTAGCCACTCGCAACTGGGCTCTTCACTGTTGGATAAACCCTTGTCTGTAGATCTAGCCAGTGGCGTCACTAGGGTTGGTGTCACCTGGTGCGGTAAAATATGGTGTCACCCCCCCCCACCCCGTCACTGAGCAATCCGGGGCACTGAGCAGGCTAGCGCATCAGCACAGCTCTCCCCCCGAGCCTGCCATAGTGCTCTGTCCTGCCACTGCGGAGTGACAGCAGGAGTAGGACAGAGCAGTAGACACTGAGCAGGCTAGTGCATCAGGCTCTCTTCTGCCTAGCCTGCCACGGTGCTCTGCAGGGTGCTGGGTAGGCTAGTTTTGGGACGGCAGCATCATGGTGCGCACGCCAAACCAGCCCCTGTAAATGTTGTGGTT